>CAOLHI010002173.1:0-284063 GCA_948474755.1 Ctenosaura bakeri
ATGATTAAATACAGCAACTCTCAATTAATGAACAATTTCCACCAAAACGAGCGAATGCAAAATCTACTGCCTGGAGCAGCTGCCTCACTCTGCCTGATTGTACAGCCGACTCTAGGTGCAAATATGAGGGCATATAGGCAAGTGTTTGTTGTTGTTGTTTGCAGTGAACTCCACTTCCAATGGTTGACTCTCCAAATGAGAGGGTTTTGGTCAACAACTGCCTTGCTCAGCTCTTGCAAACCCAGGGCACCCATGGTTTCCTTGATCAAATCAATACACATGTAATGGGGTTGCTCTCTTTTCTTACTGCCTTCACGTTACCAAGAATTATTTTTCAGTGAGTCATGCCTTCTCGTGATACTTCCAAATTATAACAGTGTCAGTTCCGTCACTTTCACTTCTGGTAAGAGTTTAGGCCTGCTTTGTTCTAAGACCCATTTATCTGCCTTTCTAGGAATCAAGGGTTTCCACAGAGCTCTTCACCAGCACTACACTGCAAATGATCAGGGATGTGTATGAAACAGAATTTGCAAGGATAATAATATCAAAGGACAATGCCATTCACACAAAAGTTGGAAGCACTGTACAAAATACTACATCTCAGATTCTGACCCGGAGAAGTCTTGGACAGCTCCTGTTGATTCCAAATAGCCATTACTCAAACTTAAGCCATTTCCGCACTACAGCGTTAAACTGCTGCTATTCCACTTTCAATGCCCTGTGGAATTCTGGGATTTGTGGTTTACTGAGATCAAAGAGCTCTTTGGCTGAGAATTCGAAGTGCCCTTCCCTAAACTACAAACCCCAGAATTCCATACGAGGTTGATTGTGGAATAGCAGCACTTTAACACTCTAGTGCAGAAATGGCCATAATCGCAATGTAAGAACAATCTATCCTGCTTCAGGCACTGTGACAAAAGGGCAGATAAAAATCAGCAGAAGTCACTATTGGATTCAAATCCAGTGTTCCAAACATAGGACGAGGATAAGACGCAAGGCCTGAAGGCCTTCTGAAATTCAAAAACAGGATTTCCAGTGTGGAACATCCAAACCTTATGTAGCAGTTTGAGCATTGGGTTAGGACACTGAGAGACCTGGGTTCAAAGCCCTTGGTTGGTCATGGAAACTCACTGGGTAATCTCAGACAAATCACACTCTTTGAAGCCAGGGACATTTTGAAGCCATGGAGGTCGGACACTATGGTCATTTCTGCACTAGACTGTTAATAGCGCTATGATTCCACTTTCAACATCCTATGGAATCCTGGGGTTTGCAGTTTCGGGAAGGGCCGGCCAGCCCCTTCTGAAACTGCAAACCCCAGGATTCCATAGGATGTTGAAAGTGGAATCATAGCACTATTAACAGTCTAGTGTGGAAATGGCCCAAGTTTTCTGTTCCCCAGCCCGCTTTGGGGGATATGCACAAATTTGCTGGCAAATTAAAATCTATGCATATTTTCATCACTATCAAATTTAAATTTTACTGCTTAAGCTATCAAATTTAAACCTGCATTATTGCTTGAACTTCATAAAATGCATGAATTAAAGTTTAACACATAAATTATACTATCGGGCCTATTTACAATGATTTTGTAGCATTCATGCATATTTACTCAGATGTAGGACCTACACTATTTTGTGGAGGTTACTCCAAAGTTAAAGACGAACTGAATATCAGTTTCAAAAGTAGAAACACTTTAAAGTACACTCCTATACATGACTACTCCTAGGTAAGAGTATATAACATTGCAAAAGGAATAAAGAGACACCGGATATTTGCTTCTAGTATCTTCAGACTAGATCAGAAGTCATCAGAAGACAGCAAACAGAAACATACAAAAAAATGAAGGCCCTTGAGCTTCTTTCATGGAGACTGCAGCAACTCCTAGGTATAGAAATGCATCTTGGATCCAACTGTATAAAGGTCCACTGTATGCTCAAGAACAGTCATTTTTCAGTGCTATTGTCTCTGTATATACAACGGGTTTTCCTACTACACAAATTGAGTAAGCATAATCTTGTATTTAAAAGCACACACTCCTTCCAAAAGATAAGGTATTTTCTATGAACTCTTTTTGTCTTCCAGTATTTCTCATTATTTACAATTTTTCTACTGGTGGGGTCCAGGAAAAGGGGAACTGGTTTCCTTCCCTTCCCATAACACATTAAGTATCAGCCACAGCTGTTTGGAGCACATTATGCAAATAAAAAACATGAATTCTAACAAATGAGAACATATTTGTCTAGTTGGAAATTAAGTTTTTCTAGCTCTGTACTGGACAGAAAAGGGGAGGGGACTTTCCCAGCTTTTTAAAAACATCTGTACAAGAACTGCTTTAACATCAGTCTGGAATTGCAGTAAAATAAAATCCTCTAAGCCTTCTCTGAACAGGGGAAAAAGCAAAAGATTTCCTAGCTTTAAAAAAAAACCAACAACTTTACAACCACTGATGTTCGCCGCCTCAATCCATCTGGAGAGGCGGGATAGAAATAATTATTATCCTCATCATCATCATCATCATCATCATCATCATCATCATCATCATCATTATATTATTATTATTGCTGTTGTTGTTGTTGTTGCATGAAAGTTGTAGTCACTGATTTAATTCATGAGGCATGCAGTCCAAAATATCAGACCTAGGGACTATGCACACTAACAGTTATAGCACTACAGTTCCACTTTCACTGCCATGCCTCTATCCTATAGAATGCTAGGATTTGTAGTTTAGGGAGGGGTACTTATAATTCTCAGTGAGAGAGTTCCTCTAGTGCCTTACCAGACTACAAATCCCAGGATTTCTTAGGATGCAAGGCTATAACTATATGATGTGACCAGACCCCAGGTCACAGCTAACAGAATTCCTATTCTAAACCTCATTGTTTTATAGCTTATGCATGAAAAGGGCCTACACTACCAACACAGACAAGGTGTTGTTGTTGTTTTTGTTGTTGCTGTTCTTTAAAAAAAAAAAAAGAAAATATGTTAGGGGCTAAAGAGATGATCTGTACCTTTCTACAGCATCACCAGCCTTACAAGCTTTGGCTTCTGCTTGGGAGATCTCAGTTCGCATTTCACAGGATTTTTTTAAAAAATACTGGGTGACTTCCTCATGTGCCTGTTTTTTTGTTGTTGTTGTATGCCTTAAGTCGTTTCAAACTTATGATGACCTTGAGGCAAACCTATCACAGGCTTACTGGGGCTAAAAGTATGTGATGCATCCAAGGTCACCCAGTGGTTTCCACAGCCAAGCAGGGAACTTGGTCTCCAGGGCCTTAGTCCAACACTCAAAACCGCAAGAGTTAAAGAAAAAGCAAGACTTAAGGCACATCCAGACTGACTGAAAAGTCCCAAATTTGGTTCCTGTTTTATTCCAATTTCATACTGGGTTAAAATAAACCGATCTGAGGAACCGATATAAAAAGTCCCGGACTGTACCTGGAAAATATTCTGGGATAAAGAAGAACATACAGTCAGACCTCCACATTTGCGGGTTTGACATTCACAGATTTGATTATTTGCAAGTTTCTCCAGCCCCTGCCCTCACACCTCTGGTGCTTCTTTTTTGGGGGGAACCTTCCCTCTTGGTGGCTCCAACCAGGCCAACATGGCCCTTTAAAAACCCACCTCTGGTCCTCCTCTTCCTCTACCCGTCTCTACCTGGCCAGCTAAGGATGGCTCTCTGCTCAAATTCTCAGCACCACAAACTCTGTACTCATGCCCCACACACGCCCAAGGAAGGAGATGGGCAAGAGAGAGGAAGTACAGGACCACTATGCCAACAATCTCCTTTCCTTGACCTGGTTTAGACCCTGGACGCCCACTTTCCCCACCCGTGCCTCAGCCTCCTTCCCACAGACATACAAATGTTGTTATTTACAAATTTTTCACTTCTGCGAGAGTCCTGTGTCCCTAACCCTAGTGAATGTAGAGGGCCAAGTATATATAGATCTCCAAAATAAAATTCAAAGAAAAAACCCAAGGACAAAATCTGGGACTTTCTGATCTTCTAAATCAGTCCACATGTCACTGAAGAAACAGCCATAGCTGTTAAGACATCAAGATCACAGAGATCTCTCTTCCTCCAAACTTTTTAGTGTGTCTTCATGCACTATTTAGTGCAATGAGTGGAGAGTGTGTTTCTCACAGAAGATGACACTATGAGGCAGCACCAGCTGGAAATCTAAAAAATTAACCAGGCATACAAGGAAATTCTGAGCCAAGGGAAAATCCCACCAAAAGCACAAAAAAGAGAGAGAGAGAGATGTGAGAAATTTGGCATCATCTCCTCTGAAACAACAACGCGTTCCCTGAAATGGGTAATTGACACAACACACTTAACACAAGGGTTCCCAAACTATTGTGAATTTCTCTAATCAATGTTTTGCCTCAACATTAAAACAAACACACACAGCAGAAATGTTGATTTCTCCATTGCAAATATGGCAGCAGTTGTATTTGTTGGAGGAAAGGACGGCGAGTCTTTAATTATTAAACCGTTTGCATTTAGCAGATGGTCAAAGAAAAGTATTTTTTTTTAAAAAAAAAAGTTGCCCAGAGGGTTATATAAACGAACAAGCTAAAACAGCTGGCAGCTGGTGGGTGAAATCAATAATGAGGAAATGAATCCTACTGTATCTTTTGTTTTCATTGTCTGGTCGAAGACAGTGAGCTTGCAAGAAAAGAGGGCTTCACAAACCAACTTGAAGGGATCACATGGATCCAATTTTAAAATTAAGGCACAAAGAAGGAAAGGGAAATAAAAGCATGAGACCAAGGTCACAATTTCTAGGGAAGAGGGCAAGGAGATGGTCCGAGAAGAAGGGAAGGTGTCAAGATTCACAGCAAGTTTCAAAGGCCAGAACAAGAATGGATTAAGGTGGTTGTGGCTCTGGAGAAGTTCCAAAAACCCCTTTGTGAGCACACACAAGCTATTCTATTTTATTTATTTATTGAACTGAACAACGCTGACAAATATCTCAAGCTGAGGTTTAGCCCAATATATTCTAGGAGTGCAAGCATACACATTTAAACAAATGAACGGAACAACAATTCCATCACGGGAACCTGTTTTCAAACTTGCTACTTCAGAGAAGCTAACAGCCTTAGCTTCCCATCCATTTTTACTACATTACTCAAGTAACACATAAATCCAATTGTCTGCTCCAAGTAGAGGAGACTTATGGAATCAATGGGATTTACATAAGTAACAAGCTCTCATTGATTCGTTGTTTCTACTCTGGCTGGGACTAACAACTGGATTTAGGTTCAGTCCAACAAGTCAAAGATAACAACAACCAGTTGCAAACCACTGCAAAAAGGGAAGTAGTAGGTACTCCAGCTCTCTGCAAAAGAGGGTAAGGTCACACTGAAGGACCTGGCAATGCCTAGAAAAGCGTCCTTTCTAGGAGTTTCTAAATCCTCCAGCATGACTCTATGGTCCAACTCTGGAATCTAGGGATTCCTAAAAAGAACATATTTTTTTTCCGTTACAGGGCAAATGCAATAAGAATTTTTCCATATAATTAGCTGAAACAAATAAAATAAAATAATCCACAAATAATCAAATCCACAAAAGCTGGACCCGAGAAGGTAGAGGGCTAACTGTACACGACATGACAATTAAGTCCTGGATGAAAGCGTCAATAGATTCAGGATTACATTGCAAAAAGGCATTTTGATTTCAAACCAGCATTTGTTGTGGTGGTTACTGCTTTATACCTGTCAATAACAACAACAAAGGCATGTTTGTTCCTTCTGAGGAAGATGTAATTTCAAATACGGAAATGAGAGCGTGAATTCCAAGCCCCTGATCTCCCCAAATGACAACAAGGCAAGACACAGCTGACAACATAAAGACGAGAACGACAAGGGTTTCAATTCCAGCAGCAATTATGAGTGAACAGAACCAAGGGAAGTAAGTGCACAGAGGCTAGAAGCCAGGGTATCCTTACTGGTATGTAGAATGTAGCCCGGGACAATTCTATCACTCCTCCTACTTATGTATGACCATAGAGATGCTCTTCATAAAGTCAAACCAACAGCTTTAAAATCAGCTTCAAGAATTCATAATAACAAGAGCTTACAATCATGAACAGGAAAGTGATAATGGAGTACATGTGCCACCCCAAATGTTATTGGCTGTGGTTAATGGGAATTGCAGTTCAACAGTATCTGGTCATACTTCTACCAGCCCTCCTATAAAAAAGAAGATTCATGACAAATTTCTAGATGGATGGGTCATTGTTATTATGTGCCCTCAAGCCAACTCCAACTTATGGTGACCCTATCACAGGGTTTTCTTGGCAAGATTTATTCAGAGAAGGTTATTGCCTTCCATTAAGGCTGGGAGAGTATGACCAGGTGCACCAGATGGGCTTTCAGGGCTGAGTGGGCATTCAAACCCTGGTGTCTCAGAGTCTTTGTCCAGTACTCAAACCACAACATCATGCTGAATGATCCTCCTAAGCTTTATTTGTCACAACCAATAATGAATGAAACACTCATGTTCACATGAATTATATCAAAGACACTGGAAGGAAACTGCCAATGAAGTTAGCTGGGGACTGCAAGAACAGGAGATGGTGTTTCAGTAGAAATTCTCCTCTTCTCTTACCTGCCTCCATTTGTACTTCCCTTGAGGTAGCTCATAAAAAGAGAGTTAGCTTAGTAGAGCAATTTGAGCACTGGACTATAACCTTGGATATCAGAGTTCATTTCCCTGCTCAATTATGGCAACCCACTAGGCGACCCTGGGCACAAAAAAACTCTGTGACGGATTCACCTTATGGTTTCCATAAGTTGGAAACAACTTGATGGCTCACAAGAACAACAGCAGCAGCTTATAACAAGAGAGTTTGGCTGTCTCAAGATACATAAACAGCAATAAATAACATGGTGGGAACAAGGGAGAGGCCCTTTCAGGGGATTCTCTCTGCCCATGGCTCCCTCCTTGCCAGCCATCCACTGGCAAGTGAAAACTTTTCTTTTCTGAAAGGCTTTTAAAAACTGATTGCAATGGACTTTTAATGGTGTGCTTTCTTGTTGATCTTCTCCAGGTCTTTTAGCTGATTTTTAGACAGTTTTAAGTTTAAATTAAGTTTATTTAAATTAAGTTTAAATTAAGTTTAACTGCACACGTACATATGTATGTACATACATACATATTGCACTTATGTCTTCGTATGCTGTTTAATCTGCATTGTCTTTAATATTTTGTAAACTGCCTTGAGCCCTAGTATTGGGAAAAATGAAACTATCGCCATCTTTGTAAAATTCAACACATGCCATTTTGCTCAGGCAATCGCCCCATAAAAAAGACTTTGGGGACTCCACCACAGGTAAAAAGCAGGCCATCTTGGGAAACATTACTGGCTGATAGAAATGCCATCACCAAGATGATTTTTCCAGTTTCCTTGGCATGATAAAGTCAACACATTAAAGAAGTCCTCACAAGCTCTCACACCCAGGAGTGTCTAATAACCTCTCCCAACATTCCCAATGTTGATAATGCAGGGATGTTGCTGGGGGAGCGGGGTTAGGGCATTGCCCCCAAAACAGAATCACCCTGAATGAAATTTTCATTAATGCCTCACATTTCTAGCACTGCAGTAGTTTAAAACTTCATTAGAGCATTTAGAAATACAGGTTAGGACTCCTAAGATAAGAGGAAAGCAAAGTTTACAGAGGAAATGGGAATAGAAGAGTTTGTAGGTATGAACAATTTCCAACAACTCAGTCTCAGCAATGCTAAAAATTTTGAGGGAAAATTCCAGTTCTAATTTGGAACGACAATGACCTTTGCCATCCCACATCTACATATTTACTTCACCAACACAAGGAGAGTTGAGAGAAGTCATCTGATGGAGTTGTTTGGAAAGAGTACAGCTCACATAATAGGACTATAGTTCAGCAATTGTGTGCGGAAAGGCCTTGATCAGTCTCTGTTACCTCCATTAAAGAGATCTCAAGTGGTGGGGCAGATCTCTTTCTGAAAACCCAGAGAATACGGAGTGAGCTGGTTATATAAAGCAGCTTTCTACATTCCTATGAAACATCAAAAGGAACAAAAACATGATAAAATGAATGAATCAAGCAAGGAACAATTATTTTAAAACTGCTTAATATTTTAATCCCCTTCTTTAAAAAAAACCCAAAAACAAAACCTCTAGTTTTGGCACGTCAAGTAAAGCAGGTACCTTCAAGCTGCCTGTTGACTTATGGCCACCCAAAGTATTCCACAAGATTTTCTTAAGCAAGAAATACTCAGAGGTGGTCTGTGGTTGCCTTCCTCTGAAATATAACCTATATCACCTGTTTTTTCTTGGTGGTCCTCCATCCAAGTACTAACTAGATCCAAACCTGCTTAGCTTCCAAGATCAGACAGGTCCACTGCCTTCAGAATTTAAACTAAACCTTTTTGAACCCACTACAGATTTTGGACCTGATTTTTCATTGTTGAAATCCAAGTATGCCAAAAAAAACCATTTTTCACTGCACATATTCTAAATGTTCTCAGAAAAAAATCCAAGTTCAAGGCATCAATCCGCTTCTGCTCCATGACACTTTTGCACCAACTAAGGGCCTTTCCGCATATCACTGTTATAGTGCTATTATTCCACTTTCAACACCCTGTGGAATTTTGGGGTTTGTAGTTTACTGAGGCCCAAGAGCTCTCTGGCTGAGAATTCCAAATGTCCCTCCCTTAACTGCAAACGCCAGAATTCCATAGGATGTGGAAAGTGGAATAATGGCACTATAACAGTACAGTATGGAAAGACCCTAAGTCACATGCATTCGATGTCTGCATAAATATATACAAGTTCTTTTAAAATATGCAGAAAAAGAACACGTATATCTTATTTAAAATGTCAAACTTATCTATTCTATACAAAATTTTCTAAATTTCTAAATATATCTTCTCAAAACATGCTTTTACATATTTTCTGAGATACAGTGCTTGGAACAGAAAAGAAATGGTGAAAGCCAGTGAAGAACGAAATTGTCACCAGCACGTTCATTCTAAAGTTGCGGAGCAAGATCAGTGAGTATCAGAACTTGCTAAGATCAAATTTGCCAGACATTCCTTGCCTTAACTAGTTTGTACCACCATTAATTCTGGGTCTGATCCCTATGAACCCTCCCCTCTAACCAATGCAAAGGATGAGAATCTAGGGTGGGGAAGACAATGAAATTTCTAATTGTTACTGGAAACAAAACACAGATGGTTTGGGCCTACCACTTTCATCCAATATTTTTAGCATACAAACAGTACACTTTGTTCCAAACAGGACCTTCCTTGTTAGTTTATCTGATCTTAGAAACTGGCTTAGGGAAACAGCTTTCCAACGAACCCTCCGCTGCTCTATTCTGTAGCCTGCCATTTATCTAAGGAAGCAAATCATTCTTTCTCCTGAACCTCAAGATTAGCTGTTTTCCCAATTATTATTGACAAGACGTATTGGAAAGTTCTCCGCAAACACAAAAGACGTCGAGTTTGTACAAAGGTGTGGAAGTCAACGTTTCCTGTGGACAGCAAGGCTGCGACAATACCATTCACGTTTGATGGTTTCATTTCTTTGGGGAAGGAGAATACTTCCTGCAGCCAATAAAAGGTTGGCTGTCAGCCTGCTCACTTAAAAAGGGGAAAAACAGTTCATAACAACCTAGCCAGAGTCAAAGTTGGTTAGCAGAGTTTCCTGTTACTAAGAGTCAAATAAATAAAATGCATCAAGACATCCATTTTGACAGATATTAGATTAAAATGGAAAGATGCTTTCTTTGATGTTACCAAGCCTTGAAATTCAAGTCATCATCGCTTGCCTCCCATTAAAAAAAAAAAAAGGTTTGTAAACAAGGTTTATTTCCAGAAGCTCAATTTACCTTCTGTTATCACATAAATTCTGTATAAATAAGGTACAACCATCAATTTTTCTCTCCCCTCCCACCTCACCGCCTCTCCTCAGCAAGACTTAACTCTCAATCACAAAATATATAAAAATGTTAAGATTGCTGGCGCTGAGCATTAATTTTGTCTGTTCATTTAGTTAGGAATCCCGAAATAAGCTTCAGAAACATTGCTTATAGCGCAACTGTAAACTGAAAAGGCCCTGGAATAATAAAGATAAGGCGGTCCCATTTAGAAAGGGAAATTTTTACATTCCTGAGTAAACAGGGGGGAGCTCATAAATCGCCCCATGCCGTTTAGCGCTGTCAATGTGACCTGCGTCTAGATGAACCTTTCTGTTCTCCAAGAAAACTTAATTAAAATATTTACTGTAGAATTGTTTTACCAAGGGGAAGAGAGAAAGTTAACTCTTTCAGCCTGCAACATTGGTGTCTCCCTCTCCAAAAGAGCTACACTTCAAACCTCAGGTCGGGGAGAAGTGTGTTTAAGCAGAGAAGGTTTGGAGAGGGGAGTGAGTCTTCACATAGGCTAGAACTTTCCTCCTTGATGTGAGCAAGCCTAGACATGTCTGTCTGAACCCCAACATCGATTCCTCATCTCTTGGGGAGTGGGGGAAAGGAGGAGTAGGGGGAAAGTCCATTCTACCAAACCCTGGCAGATACTGAGGGTCAACGATGAATGCAAATGTCTCCTGAAGAAGGTAGGACTATATAACTCTGCCCAGGCAGAAGGATAATCCTGCACCCACCATTGAATTTTGCTCTTTACTGTTATCATTGGATTAATAAATATCCTTTAAGCTGCAGAAAAGCTTTCTGATGTTCACTTTAGGCATATCTGAAATAAAGTGGCTTGTCCACTTTTGCAAGGGTTCGTGGTGCACAACTCTTGTGAAAGTGGAAAAACCACTAATAATTCCCTCACTAAGATCCAGCTCTCATTCTCTTCCTGGCTTCCCCTTCCATTCCCTTGCCTTTTGTGCACCACAGCCAAAGGCAAGAGAATGGGACGGAGAGCTCCAAAGTGGTCAAGGAAATGGAAGACAGATATAAAATTTACATCAAATTTAAAATTTTTATTATATGCTTTATAGACGGTATATGACACCTGAGAGATTGCAAAAAATAACTAAAAAGGGAAATGTAAGATGTTGGAAATGTGATGAAAAGGCAGGGTCTTTTTTTCATATGTGGAGGACCTGTAAGATAGCAAGGAAATTTTGGAAGGAAATCCATGATGAAATCCAAAGAATTTATAGTTTTAAGTTTGAAATGAAGCCAGAGTTTTATTTGTTAAATATGTTAGGGCAACAAAGAGAAATAAGATGTCATCAGAAGGTATTGTTATATATGATAACTGCTGGAAGATTGATATACACACAACATTGGGAAAAAAGGGAATATGTACCGTAGATATAAAAGAATGGAAACTTACAGTCCTGGATATGGTAGAAACAGAAAAGTTAACATTTTTATTGAGAAATAAGCCTATCCAGAACTCTGAAAGGGAATGGGGAGAGGTTTTGAAGTGGATAAAGAAATAACAAACAATGTATAAGGTATGTATTGAGCAGCAATGCAACAAAGTAAGAGTAACAATGTAAGATTACTGTAAAGTTTAAAATATAGGAATGTATTAAGATAAACATGCAGATTCAACTGGAAAAAAGAAGGAAGTGGGGAGGGGGGGTAATTTCTTTTTTTATTTTTCATTGTAAAATTTAATAAAAATATTTTTAAAAAAAACCACAACCACAAAGTGGTCAAGGAAGGCTCACACAAGCCTCCCACCACCACTCTCTTGCCTATTGCCTCGGCACAAGTTCACAGTGCTGGGGCTAAAGGCGAGGGATTGGGAAGAAGCTCCAGAGGAGAAAAGGAAAGCACGTGCATGCATGTTCCTCCAATTTCCTTGCTTTTTGTCCAGGCGTTTGCCTTCTCTGTGCCCAGCAAAATGCAAGGGAACGGGAAGAGGAGAATGGGGAGGGAAGCCACATGTACATCTCACAAATAATGCGATTTGGGAAGGTCAAACCTGAAAGTGTGGAGGGAGGATTGTCGTCTATTTTATATCTATTATTTCTTGTAGCACTACTTTCTTTGTACATCCCAATGGTTAAGGCAATAGCCATAAAAAGTAGCTTTAAAATAATTTCTAAAAGCAAGTAAGAAACCACCAATTTGGAGACCACATTTCTGATAGATGACTTATTTCATATCCAAAGGTGGTAACACCTGCAGGTAAGAATATTACCAATTAGCCAGTTTTGCACTGGAGCAGGTGGTCATTACTAGAGACACCCAAATTCTTAATTTTATTGTGAGATGATCTTCCAGCGTAATTGTCTGAAAATGCTTAATACTGGGGAACCAAAGCTTGCAAAAGTTTTGTTTTGTTTTTTTGGAATATAGTTTACAGAATCCCCCAACGAGCATCACCATCCACCATGTTTGCTGGAGGATTTTTGGAGCTACAGACCCCAAAAATAACTTTTCCCGGCTCTGGTTTTGGTTTGGATACCATTTGCCCTATGTGCCTACCGTTACATTTGTAATCCAATTCATCAGCCAGCCTATGTTAGCCTGGTTGGCAGACACGTACTGTCATTTGATCAATGAGCAATAATGCAGACATGTCTGAACTATTAAATACAGCATTTCAAACACAAACAGGTCTAATATCTAAAGCTGTTATAACTGTTGCGCTGAGTGTGAAATCATTCAATTATTCATCAGCAGCTTTTGAGAAACACAGCAATGGCACAGCATTTTCATCTCTCGTTGCTTTTTACAGTGCTTTTAGAAGACTGGCCCCCATCACAAATGCTGTCCCTGCCACTAAATAAGGCTTACGTGGGTGTGAAGTGAATAGGTTGCGAGGCGGTGGTAGCAATCAACAACAGCATTGTGCCACCATGGTGCTAATGGAATAGCCAGTAGAGACAGCATGGTGGGCATCCCACAATGGGCTCTTCTGACCTCTTGGGTCAACTCTAACTTTCCTCAGGTCTAATTCCCACCGTCTTGCTCTTACTGAGCACTGCCCTGAAGAGTATTGCTCATGGAGGGCCTGACCTTTCATATGTAAACCAACCAAGCAACTTGATCATGAAACAACAGAGGAAATAGTGGGGAGAAGAAAACCATCTTGTGGTATCTTCTCCAAGTCAAAACTGACTGGGTAAACTTAACTCAGTTGAATATTTTTGACATGGTGACCATCACAAAACCATGATGAGATGGGAACCTTGGAGAGAGGACAGAAGAGGAATCTAATATATAAAAGTCAAAGTTTGTTTGTCTGTGCCAGGCAAAGACCTCATATGATTGGCTGTGTCAGGCGAAGACCTCATAAGATTGGCTGCCTAAGAAGATTCTATGGAATCCTGGAGTTTGCAGTTTAGGGAGGGGCCTTTAAAATTCTCAGTCAGAGAGCTCTTGGGCCTCAGTCAACTGTGTCTGTCTTGGAATAGGCTGGTTCCTATGGAGATGAGACCTAGCAGCAAGGAGGAGGGCAGTGTCTTCCCTCAAGAACCCAACCTCTATATGTTAATACTTTTGAATATAGATTGGATTGGGGAATTCGGGGGAAAGTTACAGGTACTGGACAAGACAGTTTGGAGAATTACAGACACAGGATCTCAAATCTTTCTAACAAGTATTACCTATGAGAAAATAAAATCCTGGGCAAGGCTGGGTATATACGCTAATCTTCTATAAATCTTTATTGTTTTTGTGTGCCATCAAGTCACTTCCAACTTATGGCAACCTTAAAGCAAATCTATCACAAGATTTTCTTGGGAAGATTTGTTTAGAGGGTGTTTTCCCTTGTGCTCCTCTGAGGCTGAAAAAGAGTGACTTGCCAAGGTCACCCAGTGGGTTTCCATGGCAGACTGGGATTTGAACCCAGGTCCAACATTCAAACCACTACACTTTGCTGACTCTCTTTATAAAACTACTTGTCAATCAAACAAAATCAAGAATGTCTTTCAGGCCATGCCATTAAGCAGCAAAGGAGCCATCTCAGGCGGCAAATGGTGGAAGGGGGTAGAAACAACCATTGTTGACTTCTTCCAGATCCCCTCTCCTAACTATCCTCCTCTTTGAGAGAATAATGTTGTGTTGTACCACACGGTGGCTGGAATCTTGTTGTTTAGACCCGTTGAATAGTAAGTCAACATGTAGGTAAATCTCACTGATCCAATGGGTCTACTCCAGTTGGGATAAAAAGAAGATGGAGGTCTATCTGTCCTATTCCCTCAAACTGAGCTGCCTTGAATGTGATAGAGGGAGTTATTTATTCTACGTTGAAAATTCACCTGCAAGTACAGGTTCTGAACGTAGAAGTGGAAAGAAGTTGACATCATGTCCAGCTCTTTGGATTGCTCCTATATCATGGGGAGTAAAAATGCCATGGGCCAGCTGATGACTTACAACCTGAACCCAGGCAGAAATAAGCATCCCTAATTATTAACAGGATGGGCTACAAGACCATGAAAAACAGGAGGAGGAGGTGTGTTGGATAAACCAAATGAGAAAGGCACAAGACATTTCTCTTGGCTAGAATTGTGAGCTGCCAATTTGTTGACCAATGGCTGGTTGCATAAATATGTCAACACTTACACCAGTCACACGGCCTCTAAAAACACACACTGAAGGTAAGGAAATTCAAGCCCCATGGACAGGATCTGTTTTTTCTCTCTCTCCTGCCACATAAATTACCTTGAAATCACTGATAAAAGGTGGTATAATATAAATGTTTCAAATAAGTGTAATTCAAACACTCAAAATTGCCAAACGAAAACCAATTAAATCCAATTAAAGCTATCACTTGGGCCATTTAAGATGGTTTGTTCTGCATCTCTCCCACACACATTTTGGCTTAATCAGCAACAAAGGCAGATTAAAAAGTGAGGTTGAAATTTTGTACAAATTCTAAATCCTACATTTTCAAGTTTCACTGTCAGTCTGGGCATTTTTAAAAAAATAATAGTTTTTTGACTGTTTAGACCCAAATTACATGTTTCTGTAACTTTTGAAATATTTTATTTACTTCCCACTTCTTTGGCTCCAAAGTGTTCCTCACATCTTCTACATGCACAAGATATTTCTGTAACTTCTATTGTTGGTAATGTTGCAACAACAACCAGAATTATGATAATTTAAATCTGAATTTTTTGCTAGCAAATCCAAGATATGAGAACTTGGTGGTAATATCGGATAACCATGTCCTGTGTGTACAGTCTCACAACTGAGCCCACAAAGACTCCTTCAGTGGGAAGTCTTGAATTTTTTCTCCTTGCACTTTCTTACCAATTTTCGCACAAATCCTCTGTGCTGCTGTTGCTGCTTCAGTGAAACCAGGAGTTGGTTCTACCCTGTTCTAAGGTAGTATCAAAACTTCTTTCTTAGAGGTGAAACTTAAAACACATTAGGATTAGCCACTGCCTCTGAAAAACAGCACAGTTACTGCATTTTTAGATACTTTACTATGATTGCTCTTACTCTGAAAAGTGCACAAATTTTTTAAAAATGATGAAAATGGTCCTCGCATCCCCTAAAGGTTTTAGAATTATATGTTACATTTAAACTATTATTATCAGTTGTTATGCTTCTTTGCAAACAGAATGCAGTTATGCCTCCTAAGGATGTGGCTCCCACCACAGAAAAAAAGATGGGCATAAGGAGTTTGTAGAAACACATGTTTGTATAAAGCACAGGGCCCATACCTTGGGTTGCAGTGAATAATTCAATCTTGAGCCGGAAATGGTTCTACAGCCTGAAAGTACTTTCGTGGAAAAGCCAACAGACTGGGCTATTAAGAAAATCTGAAGCTTGCCTTTGACTGAATTCGGTAAGCAGCCTGACCCAAAAGCTGAGCCAAACAGTTTAAAGCTGCTTGAGATGAAAGACCATATTACATCTCTCCTTCCATTTGACACAGCCCTGGGATTCTATGATATGGGCTGGGTCTACATATCTTAACATATTTTTTAAAAAATGAACACACTGGCTACCCACTGAATATTTAACCCTTGCTATAGGGCAACCTCCCCCACTATATCTGGGGCAGCAAAGCTAGCTTGGAAAAAGGCCTGACTGCATGGCACGCACAGCTGTGTCCTCCAGCATCTTGCTATCATCTGCCTCTTGATCCAGCTGCCTCACTCTGCCTAATGTTATGACTGGTCCTGCCTTAGGGTAGACTATTTACAGACACCGGGTTCTGATCTCCAGTGTTCAAACACAGATCCAACTGTTAATATCCCAATCAGAGTAAACTTGTTGAATCAGTGGGGATATATTTTGTGAATCAAACTTGTGTAACTAATTCCCGTTCATTCAATGGGATTAACATTTGGATTTCAGACACAGAGCTTGCAAACATTACTTTCTTGAACTTTAACCTCCGGAATTCTGCAACTAGCAGGTCTGCAGTTAAAAAGCAGATTTTCAAAGCTCTGTGCAGATAATAGCATTGATCTAACACCTTTCACAATTGTTGGCCTGGTCAGTCTTTATTATTCTGGACTTCTGAGATTCCAATTCTTCTCACCTCTCCTAACTTTCACTATGGTAAGTACTGCAACAAGAGAATGTATATGAAGCCCTTGGAAGGATGCTATACAGATGCTAATATTCTAGATATGGTCTCTTATTATTATCGCGATGGTGGTGATGGTTGTGTGACTTCAAGTCATTTTTGATTTATGGTGACCCTAAGGAGACCCCATCATGGGGTTTTCTGTGGCTGAATGTGTGTGATGCATCCAAGGTCACCTAGTAGGTTTCCTTGGCCAAGCAGGGAATTGAACTCTAGGGTTATAGTCCAGTGCTCAAACCATTATATCATGCTGGCTCTCTAAAACTGGGAGGGGGGCACTGGATCCTCTGCAAAAAAAGATTAAGCAGCTGTGTGGGAGTCCTGGCCTCAGGGGGCTGCCTGTGTGCACTTGGGTGGCAGGGGTGAGAAGGTGTTTTCTTTTGGGGAACAGCCGGGAGTTGCAGGCGAAGTCCAGTTATTATTATTAGGTAATACTTATTAGTAGTGGTTAATAGTATGCAGCATTACCTGCTTTTGTACTTATTATCAGTAAAGACTAAGGCTGGAATTGTGTTGGTACACTAACTCAGTGGAACCACACTGGCACAAGGAGTAGTGTCAAGAGGAATAAAACTGCAGGCACAGTAGCTGCAAAAAAATTAAGAAACTGGGTGCTCAGAGCTAGCAAATTCTGCCTGTCTGTCCATGCCTCCGCTGTGTAATCCTAGAAAAGGTATACATCAGTTGTGGTAGATGGTTCCCATGCCAGTGAGAGGGTGAATCCACTCCAGGTTTTAATTCCGGATTTAAAGGAGCTCTCCAAGGTGCTGCACCACAAACTAGTTTCAGCACCTTGGAGAGTTCCTTTAAAGCTGGCCAAATCTTGGAATGGATTCACTACCGCACTGATGTGGGAGAGCCACCAGTTGCTACTATATTATAAGACTCCAACAGGATTCCAGCCTAAGTATTAATAAGCATCAAACTTATCATTAAATACCATCAGAATCATCAAAGTCATAGCATTCGCAATTTCTAGCTATCGTTGCAAAAGCTGGACAGTGAGGAAAGTGGACAGAAAGAAAATCAAGGCATCTGAAATGTGTTGCTGGAGAAACATTCCATGGATACCCTGGACTGCTATAAGGACAAATGAATGGGTTTTAGAGAAAACCAAGCTCAAACTCTCCTTACAAGAATGAGAGAACAAGTCACTCTACTCTCAACTACCCTGATCAAGTCTTGCAGATTCAGGGATGCATCTTCCTTGATTGAGTCTATCCCTCCACAACGCAGTCTTCGTCTTTTCGTACCACCTTCTACCTTACCAAGCATTATTGTCTTTTCTAGTGAGTCAGGTCTTCTCATGATGTGGCCAAAGTACGACAACCTTAATTTAGCCATCTTGGCTTCTAGGAAGAGTTCAGGCTTGATTTGCTCTAGGACCCATTCATTGGCCTTTTCAGCAGTCCAAGGTATCTGTGGAACTCTTCTCCAGTACCACATTTCAAAAGAGCTGATTTTCTTCCTACCACTGTCCAGCTTTCACAACCTGACATTGACAATCCTAACTTTAGAATTCAATGATATATCTTTATACTTCACGTTCTTATCTAGTTCCTTCATAGCTGTCTTTCCAAGTCCTAGTCTTCTCATTAAGTGAGCATGTGCAAAATTGGCATAGACTGGAAACGATCTGATTTGGCCATCTATACACTATGTATTAGTACTTCCTATAATGTACTGAACTCTCTTACTAAGATACTAGAAGTGACAAGCAGACAGAGATATGTTAGAACCACTGTTAGTGTTTAACAATGGCATCTACCATAATTTTTACTAGTATTAGAATCTGTATTTAAGTACTAAACAATTAATCGATAAACATTAACAAGCATTAAGTATTCAACAAGAATTATCCGTTTATTATTACCAGGATACTGGAATGGTGCCTTGCAAACTGCCTGCTCCCTTGGCTTGTGTTTGTAAACAACCTGGAGGCATACGGGCACATGGGCAGACAGCAACATACATCCTTCCCCCTTTTGCAACAGTATGCAAACCTCACCAAATACTCACGTGCGCCAAGGTCAGGTGTTTGGGTGTTTTTGGTTTTTGGTTTTTTTACTGTTCTTTGATTAATGCTGAGAGCTGCAGCATGTTTAGACAGGGTCGTGACCCCAGGCATCCATTTAATCAAATTTCTCTGCTGCGTGTCCCAGTGGAGCCATCGGGAGGAGAAACTCACTCAATGAAGAAAAGGAGGAAAGAAGTAAGGGGTGGAGGGAAGCCAGGGAGAGGAAAGGGAGCAAATGCACACTTCACATCTCACACTGTTTACACATACTGTTAAGTAATTATTTCGCTCTCCAGCCCACCCCACCCCCCAATCAGCCATCAACAGAGAAGTCACTTCCTTGGAGAACCTAAAGAGCTTATTCAGCGAGATGCAATCCACATTTGTTTCTCACCTTGCATGGAGAAAGCTCACCGCTAGGCTTAAAAGCTCCTCTGTGTATGCACAAATGAACGTGCTCCCTGCTAATGATCTCACTAATTATAACAGCCATCTACCTATTTGCTAGATGCAGACATGGCTGGTGCAGACTGAACCATGCACACAAAAACTCCTCCCCACAAATGCACAACTCTTCAACCGTAGGAGGAGACAGCTCCAACATATAGGCAGCCAAACCAGATCAATTTCCAGTCTGTGCCAATTTTGCACATTCTCATTTACAAACCTTTCCCCCCTGTTTCAACTTTAAAACTGCAGTTTTCAAAAACCGCACAAAAATTCACATTTAAACAAGCATGGGCACACTTCAGTTAACAGAGCCTCTGCGGGAAAAAATTTCATTTCACAAAGTCTTTTTATGCCCCTAGCCTGTTGTCTTCCTCATCCTCTATCTAGCTGGAAGTTTTTTTTGAAGCATCAGCACTGGGAGATGGTAAATGAGGACTGGAGAAGCACAGCCAGGTTTCAACAGCATGTCTGCATTAAACAATGCAATAAGGCTTGAGTTGAGGTGAAGCAGGTGTCTACTGTAGCCAATCGTATTGCAGTCGTGCATGTGTCCTTACAGGATTTCAGGGTGGTGTAGTAAAAAGAAATCAACAACTTAAAACAATTCAGGATTAAAACATAAATAATTCAAACAAGATAAAGATATATTAAACACAGCATCAGTTAACAGCATGTTTAAAGCTGTTCAAGCTCCTTTCCAAACTACATCAATTTAAAACCCTGCAGATGTATACTTTGATTTAGGTCAGTACCCAAGAGCCATGCTCTGGCTTAGTGCTGGAAAGAAGGCAACATCGGTGCCAGTTGGACCTCGAAGGGGAGGGAATTCCACAACTGTGTCATACCAGAGAAGTTCCTCTCCCATGTCCTTGCACTTCATAGTTCCCCTACTGGTGGGACAAAGAAAAGGATCCCTCCTGCAGATTTCAATTCCTAGACAGGCATATACATAGAAAAAGGCACTGAGGTCCCAAGCAGCATAGGGCTTTAAGCATCATCATCAACATCTTGAGTTCAGACCAGAAGTGAATAGTCAGCCTGTACAGTTTCTTCAAGACCAGAAAAGTAATACACGAATCTAACAGCAGCAGCAGCAGTGACAACAACAGCAATTAACGTGGAGAGTAGCTAAGAACAGATGCAAGTTAAAAGAAATATTAGTTTGCATTTCCTGTTGGTTTTGGGGTTGAGGAGGAACCCTGAGGGGGACACACACCCCAAATCTGCAGCCAGTCTTCCACAGTATTCATCATCTGCAATCATGGGGTATTGCGGCTGGAAAAGTGCTGCTTTCAACCATACCATGCCGTTAAAAATACAGAGTTAAATGCAATGTTAGCTAGGCTAGATACATTGACGTGCACGTGCCCACTCTGGTTTTGTTTCTGTTTTGGTCATTATTGTATTTCCCATTAAACCACATTCAGCATCTGGTGGTGCTACAACTGATTTAGAGACCTCAAAGTGTCCCCGTCATCAACTGTCCTGCTCAGTCTTGTAAGCTCAGGGCCATGGTTTCCTTGCTTGGATCAATCCATCTGTAATGTGGTCTTCCACTTTTACTACTGCATTCCAGTAACTCTGAGAGTTATCATCAACTCTGGTAGCAACGGAAATCCCTCTGATACCACTGGATCTTAGCTTATACTGTGCCATCAGTTCCATTTTGCTCAGTATTTCATGGAAGACTAGAGGGACACACTTGTAACTCCAAAATTCTCATACAAGGATTGCCGCCTGACTCCATCTCCTTCTTTACCACCCTAAGTTTCTACACTGCCTTGTGTATTCGTGTAATGCCCACTAGCTGATCTACAAGTGATTTAAAAGCTAGTAGGGTGATCCTCTTTAAAGATACACTGCAGATGTGCCTTAGTAGTCATGTACAACCATTGATACGTATGTGTACCAGAAATGAGATACAACCATTCCCCAATTTGAAATCGAGGGCCTTTCCGCACTATACTGTTATAGTGCTATTATTCCACTTTCAACATCCTGTGGAATTCTGGGTTTGTAGTTTACTGAAGCCAAAGAGCTCTCTGGATGAGAATTCTAAAGGTCCCTCTCTAAACTGCAAACTCCAGGATTCCATAGGATGTTGAAAGTGGAATAATAGTGCTGTAACAGTGTAGGGCAGAAATGGCCTAACTGTAATAGTCCAGGAACATGAGGCATCGTGAATGTAGCTTGCAGTCCCTATTAAAAATAGCACAGGGAGGCAGCAGCAGTGATAGCAAATAATCTGTGAATAATCAAATCCGCAAAAGTGAAACCCACAAACGTGGAGGGCTGACTGTACAACCATTCCCCATTACGAGATTTGACTCCTAGAGACTTAGGAGAGGGAATTGCATCCTGAAGAACAACAACTGGCAACTCACACTGAGCATGATAATAAAGTATGCTCAATGGACAAAAAGACAGCAAATTGAGAGTGACAGATATCGTTATATATCAGAACCTTGTATCAATTCTGTTTGTCCATTTTTGCCCCACTTGCTGGGAAATATTCTCCCTCTACTGTTTTGTTCAATCCCAGCTGCTCCTTTTGCTGCAAATACTCAGTATTTGTCTGGGAGTTCTCAGTAACACTCTGATCTTTTATGTAGCTCTTCTCCAGGGCAAAGAGCAAAAATGAGGCAGGCTGGTAATGAGGAATTACAGTTTGCCTTTATTTAATAGCTCCATCCGTCAGAGTAATAGAGAGGGAGCAAATGGTAACCTTATTCACCCAACCCTTCCTAATTGCTAGCCTGAAAAGCAAAATGAACAGTGTGTGTCGAGGAGAGGGGGACACCTGGATCTAATTGCAGTTCAGAAATTAAAGGTGAACAACTTGAAAGCCAGGTGTAAGCATAATGCTCCTGTCTCCCAACTCAAACAGACTCCAGAAAATAAGACAATTAGAAACCAAAGGGAAGGCTGAACAGTGCCAGGAGGATGAGGTCGACAAAAACAAAGTCCCCTTTTAAACCTAAGCTGAACTCTTAACCTTCCTCCCCACCCCATAGGATAATGGAATAAATATATTCAGGCTAGTTTACTTATCAGCAGAGAGCATCTCCTTTATCCATAGGGACATCCCGTACTTTTGCCTACAATGCAGTCTGTCTCTTTGGTTATTGTACAGAGTGAGGAGGTGCAATTGCTGTCTAAGGTGGCAGATTTTAGGTGCTCTCTGCAACTGGGTTAAAAAAAAAATTAGAGAAAAAGTGCCCACAAGGGCATGAAGAAATATCAAGGTTTTCAGAGGGACTTCCTTCCAAGGAAAGGTTAAAACTTCAGGTGTTAAAAACAATTTAAAAGGATATCAAGAAAGTAGGGGCAGTCTTAATGGAAGAGTGCATATTTTCCATGAGAGGGGAAAAAAAACCTCCCCATTTCATAGTATCATAGAATCATAGAGTTGGAAGAGACCACAGGGGCCATCCAGTCCAACCCCCTACTATGCAGGAACACCCATCAAAGCATACTCAACAGATGGCCATCCAGCCTCTGCTTAAAAACCTCCAAAGAAGGAGACTCCACCACACTCCAAGGCAGCAGATTCCACTGCTGGACAGCTCTGATCGTCAGGAAGTTCTTTCTGAGGTTCAAGTGGAATCTCTTTTCCTGCAGCTTGAATCCACTGCTCCTTGTCCTAGCCTCTGGAGCGGAAGAGAACAAGCCTGGTCCCTCCTCAACATGACATCCCTTCAAATATTTAAACATGGCTATCACGTCCCCTCTTAACCTTCTCTTCTGCAGACTAAACATACCCAGCTCCCTAAGGCGTTCTTCATAGGGCATGGCTTCCAGAGCCTTCACCATTTTGGTTGCTCTCCTCTAGACACACTCCAGCTTGTCAACATCCTTCTTGAATTGAGGTGCCCAGAATTGGACACAGTATTCCAAATGAGGGCCGAACCAATGCAGATTTAGTTCTTAACATCTCCAGTTAGAAAGATCAGATAGCACCGACTGGGAAGGACCTCATTTTGCTTTATGAAAATGTCACAGAGACAAGACCAGCGGTGTACTGGTAAATCCTGAAGGGCAGACAATCATCACAACAGTCCCCATAGCCAAAGAACCTCCAGGAATAAAGACATCTGTGTTGGTCTTTATCAATCAACCAGTTTTAGCAGTCTTCATCTTTATCCGCTACCGGTCATTTGTGAAGAATGGGCCTTCACTGACCATGCAAAACCAAGCCACTCCAAATTACTTTGCAATAAAACAGGGATTGCTTACAATAATGTACCATTACTGGGAAAACCCATCTCAATACAACTTACTGTTAGTGTCCCAGCTAAACCAGTGTGCCAGCTTAGCATATTTTAACTTATGATGTATGTTCAACTGTATTTTAATTTATGTTGTACCCTGCCTCAAGCCTTGGGGAGAGGCAGGTAAGGAATTATTATTGTCATTGTTGTTGTTGTTATCAAACATAGAAGCTGCAGGGAGGCAGATGACATCATTGTGCCTTTTAATTAAAAGGTCTGGGTCCTTTACTCAGTCTGCGAGCCCTGGTTCCATTCAATACCAGACAGGATTGTGCTGGAGACGGACAAACAGTCTAAATCTCCATGTTCAAAGGCACTATATCACTGAATATCAACTGCTGGAGAGAGGAGATAACAATGGAGGAAGGGTTTTTACCTCATGCTTGAACATCCCTACAATCATCTCGTAGGGCACTAGAGGTAAAAGGATGCTAAATTAGATTGGTCCATTTGGCTAATCCAGTGGAGAAGAACTAGAAGAAATAAGAGATGGGTTAGACCAATCTGGTGCCCCATACTATATCATGATGGTTGAGGCTCATGGGAGTTGTAGTACAAAACACCTGGTAGGCACTGAATGGGAGAAAGCTAGATTAATCAGAAGGTTTATATGACTATATGACTGACTTAAATGTTTTAATAATCAATGCCCTCTCTCTAGGGCATCCTGGAAACTGAGATTCTGTGAGAAAGGCTCTGAATCTTTAGCTTACTTTCTTGTCACAGAGGAGATCTTAGTACCGAATTTCTGTTACCTGAGGTCAGGGCCAGAGAGGCAGAGAGAGGAAAAAGTTGCAGGTGACAGGTGTAGTAGGACAGCATCGTCGCCATCATCATCTCCTTCATCTTTTCCTTCTAAACTCCCCACCCTTTCCTTTCTATTCAGATAACAGAGTTCTGTGTTACATACAACCCTTTCTGCATCTCCTAAACTTGCCTGCAGGCCTCAATAGGGAAGTAAAATTCAACAGCCCACGTACTTTGCTTCTGTGCATGGAAAAGCTCTTTTTCTTTCACACCCCCCCCGATGGTTGAAACCTAGCTTTCAAATAATGTGGAGCCCAATAGTGATCCACTATGACATCTTTTTGGCTGATGCTCTGGTTCTGTAGCAGCTTTGGGTTTCTTCTTGTCCCCTCCCAGGAGAAAGGTGGGATATGAACAAAATAAAGAAACAGAAATAAATATACTTGCCATTTTTCAACAAGGTTTCCTTGGTTTTATGGAAATTAAACCATGGCATAATTAAGGTAAGAAATACAGTGCATTCTTAGCATCCTCAACAACTCACAGTTCCCAGGATTCTTTGAGGCAGAGGTTAACCCAGTCAAAATTCAATAAAACCTAATACATGGATGTACTATAACTGCTGGACCTCACTGAGACTGAAGGTAGAACCTTAGATGTAATAGGAGAATAAGAAGTTTCTGCCTTATACCAAGTCAGAGTATGAATTCTTCTTGACTGATACTGTTTTCAGCTGGCAATGGCTCACTAGCATCTTAGTAAAGAGGTCTTTTCTGGCACCTACCAACTGGATTTTCAAACTTGCAATGTCAGGAATTGATCTTGGAACCTTTTGTGTGCAGTGTATGTGATCTGCAACCAAGTAACGGACCTTCTCAAACAGAACAACTAGGAACCACCAGCAGGAATTGTCACTTTTCTAGAAAACAGGATAACCACTTCAGATTTCATTTCTGCACACAGCCAAGCATTCAAGCAAACACATAGAGCGATGTAAAGAAGTGCACACAGAAGCAAGTGGACATAATCTTTTATGTACGCTTGAAACACCATCTGTAGACACAAATGTTTTGTTAAAATGCATCACACCTTTAACAAACAAACAAGCAGGTTTCTGCTATGGTGCACTAAAAAGCAAGGACAGTTTGCAGTTGAATGCAAACTTTTATTATTAGCAACAACAACAGCTGGAGGTTACAGAGAAGAATCTAAGAAAACATCTACATTAAGTTAGCTTCACATGTTTTTCATCACAAATCCATCAGTCCAAGTTCAGCATCAATCTGTATTTTATAAAAAAAAGTATTGATTTCTTCATGCCACGGTACTTTGTATGCATCTTTCCCTTGTATATATGTTTTTCCATGCAACTTCCCCTCCTGTACACCCTTTTGTACACAACTGTCATGGCATTACAATATTTGGAGAGTTGTGAGATCCTAAGGTAAACTGTGTTCTCGTCTGCAGATTAGACTTGGAAACACAATGTAAGCTACTTTGCCTAAAAATGCAGGTCTCTCCCATTCACAGCTACAGATCCAGCCTTCTTTGTGTCCCAATCATTCCCCCCGTCAATTCAAAAAGGAGAAATCTTCCATCAGCCAATTGTCATGTATCGTATATTTCATCCCCCTAGCAGCTCAGGTTCCTTTCTCCTGAATAAAATACACCAAGGGGGAAATTTGTGTAGCACTACACACCATTTACAAACTGCTTCCAAATAAATTAAAGCACTATCTGCTGCTCATTAATCCCTGGGTGAGGCCATTTTTGTATTTGTGCTTGGTCTCAGAAAATCCTCACTTCGTTGCTCCAAGGGTTGCACCTCTCTCTATCCCGCTTCCCCTAGTACACAGATGGTGACCTTTCTTAAGCGCACTCTGGAGAGGATGTATAATGTAAGTCAGAAAAGGAGAAAGAACAAGGCAGATGCCACAAGAAAGAGAATTTGGGCCAGCACACCCAGTCAAAAGAATGAAAACTTTAAAAAAGAATTTAGTAGGCTGCTATTCAAATCCAGACATTAGACGAGATCTTCCCTATACCTATTATGAACAAGTACAGATGATATTCCGCACTAACAAGAAATCTTCTAAATTTAAAACCAATAGCTTACATATACTAAACCATTTTTGTACTATCTCTATTATTTCCATCCATCTATCCAGTCATCGTCATGATATTTCATTTGAATTAGCCAACGCATCATAGCTAAGCTATTTGAAGAAATCTTAGAACAGAATACAAGTATGCCTTAAAGGCTTTTGCACTTGATCCAGAGGTTTAAACAAAAATACAGTGGTACAGATCAGGAAACAATACAGACCTAAGAGATGCAAACAAGGGTGAATTGGCACTTCTAGCAGACAGTATCCCTCGCATTTCACTGCAATAGTATCCAGAAACTTTTTGTTTTCCATTAACCGCCTTAGCTGGGAAAATGGTAACCTGCCCAATGTAATACTGGTTTGTGCCTTGTAATAATAATCCTGGTTTCCTATTCTGTTTCTAATTCTTTGCTTCATTTAGTGCAGGCACTAAATACTGCTTTCTTATGTCATAGTAAATGTGACATTCAGGTACGTAGGCCATTTCCGCACTAGACTGTTGTAGTGCTATTATTCCACTTTCGACATCCTATGGAATCCTGTGGTTTGCAGTTTAGGGAAAGACCCCTCCCTAAACTGCAAACCCAGGATTCCATAGGATGTTGAAAGTGGAATAATAGCACTTATAACAGGCTAGTGCGAAAATGGCCATAATGAAGCAAATTCCTTAGTACTGCAACTTCACATTTGAATAGTGTCCCTTGGCTTAGAGTGCCCCTTTTCTGTTTAATTGAGTTAGAACTTTGCTAGTTTGGTTTGGTTTTGTGTCTTTTGTGAGATTCTGAAAGCACAGCAGTCTCAACCATTAGATTCTTAGCTTTCTTTTGTTGGGCATCCTCTTTGATAACTGCACTTCATAAAACAACTTGGACAACATCCAACAAGTGTGATGGTGAGATGCCTTCAGGTGTTGTTTTCCTCAAGGTAATTCCTGATTGCCTGTTTAGACCTATCAGCAGTGATGTATTTAAGTCTTTTACTCCGGGTCTCAACTCCTTGAAGATACTTTCAAGTCAACTCTCAAGTCTGGAAGCCAAACCCCAACCAAAATTCCAGAATTATTGGATAGAGTGAAATAAAGTCTGTTTTAACAATTTAAGCAGAGTCAGCTCTCCAAATTTGCAATTTTGCCATCTGCAGCTTTGGAAGCTTCTATCTTACTTCCCACTGCTGAAGATTCAAAAGATTTAGAAGGATGGATCCTTCCTCCCGAAGCCTATCGCTTAACCCATTTGCTGTTCCTCTCTGAAAAATGCACCGGGGCAAGTCTTGTCTTCTGCTCCTAGGAAAAGTTTTAGAAGGCTCCTCCGATATGCAGTGGGAATAGGGTGCTAAGCAAACCTCAAGCCTGCCTCAAGCCCATTGCCTAACCTGTTTGCTGTTCCCCTCTGAGAAATGCAGCCACACTTTGGGTTTGAGACAGGTCATCATGTGACCAGTAGGCAAAAAGAGATGGAGGCATTGTTCAAAATCATAAGGTTTCTGGATGAAGGTGTTACGTTACTGAACGAAGGGCATCGAGCCAGTCATTAAAATTTACAAGTCTTGAGTCAAGTCAGTGTATCATTTATGGCCGAGTCAAGTCTGAGTTGACTGAAGCAACTTAAGTTCAACTTGAATCTGAGTCTATCGACTCAAGTCTACCTCACTGCCTATTAGGTATTTCTTGTGTTAAAAGTGAGGGACTGAGCTTCCATGTTTTCTGATGACCTAGACCATGATACCATAAGGAGTGCATGATCAGAAAGTCCTAATTGCCCAGTAGGGACACTAGGGATCTATCTAATGTCACCTGGGAATATTAGGAAGTGATCAATATCTGCGTAAGAGTCATGGGAGAAGAGCAGTATGTGTAGTCTATAGTCTTAGGTTGCTTATACCTGCACGCACCTGTTAATTTCATGTTCGAGACCACTGTGTGATGTTTGAATGAGGCTGTTCGGGCCTTTCTTGTAAGGTCTGTTTATGCAGGAGGTTCCGTCAAAGTTCTGGTCCAAGATAAAGTCTGTGCCACGACCTATAATTATACTACATTTTGCTAAGTAAGACAGGAGTAAAGAGAGTTTGGAGATGAAATCTGCTTGATTTGTGTTTGGGGTGTAATAAATAGTAAGTCTGTACAATAAATACATTGTACTGTACAAAGTTAAAATATTGTATGTTAAAACCTAATTCAATAAAAAGGATTTTTTTAAAAAAAGAAGAAGAGGAAGAAGAATTCACTCCCCACACACATTTCTTTTCAAGTTTTTATTCATGACTAGTCAAGTGTGTCTTATGCTTACTTGCCTCCACGGACTTGCTTTGATTTAACTAAAAGATGAACTAAAGCAATACAGAAGAGTGTCACCTACTGAAATCAATAGGACCTTTGACACACCAACTTCAAGGTGAGCAAAAGAGATGCTCTTGTCAACAAGAATTTCACTTGCATTTCCTCTCCAAGTAAGCAAAAACTAAAAATAAAATAAAAAAACTGAAGGAATTACATCTACCCTAGACTTCGAGAGTTCTCCATGTGCCAAACAATTTTCTGTAAGCAGTCTGAAGGCAGCAAAGTGGACTCCATTTATATGCTGGCAACTTTGCAAATCTAACATCTGACATTAAACTGGGAAGGAACACATTTACAAGGGCTTTGTCTTTGCGTTTCTTTTGATGCAAAGCAAAATTATTTTGGAGTACTTGCTCAGATAGTCAATTGCACTTATTCAGCAACTCCTTGTGGTCTACAGTGGAGGGACAGGATACTACCACAATATCTGTGGGGACCGCACTGCGGGCACAGCTCCCTCACTATACTAAAGACAAGAGCAAGGAATGTAAGCTCTCCACAAACCAGCACACATTCAGGCCATTTCTGCACTCCACTGTTATAGTACTATTATTCCAATTTCAACATCCTATGGAATCCTGGGGTTTGCAGTTTAGGGAGGGTGCAAATCCCAGGATTCCATAGGAAGTTGAAAGTGGAATAATAGCACTGTAACAGTCTAATGTGGAAATGGCCTCACTTTTGGGTCAATTAAGCCAGATTACACAGTTTTGAACATGTGTTCAGCTTCTTCTTCAGACTGGTTAATTACCCAACTGCATCTCCACAGTAAACAGTTGTTTCTCAGATTACTCTTGCTGTATAATGCTTGTCACTCATAGTTTTCAAACATATTCCTAATTTTATTAGGAAGGTAGAAATTTGAGATGAATGCCTGTTTATCTCCAATTCCACTCCATGGGAATTCAGCATTTCTCCCAGATTTCCTTCTGCTTAAACAATGGGATGGCTATAGGCTCTGCTTTACTGAAGACAGTCCACTCTTTGAAGGTATCCTTCATTTGAAGGGCTGTGTAGTCCAAATCTGTGTTAAAGATAAGGAAACACAACAAGGAAGACCGATAGCTTTACTAGTAATGGAAAAAATAATTGAAAATATCTGAAAAAATGGTCAAAAATACTTCTTCGAGTTTTGAGAAACTACGATGGGGAGAAACCTGAACTGATGAGCATCTTCCCAATTTGGGACTTATTCTGTGTGAAATTTCTACACAGTGTGTGTACGTGTGATGTCATGGGTTTGTATTTGAAAATTCTGTTGAATTTGTTGGTTGTACAACGAAAACCAAGGCTATATTTCAAAGGAAGGAACTAGCAAAACCATCTCTGTTTATTCCTTGCTTAAGAAAACCCTATGAAACTTATGGGTCAACAGGTACATACACACAAACATACCAGGGTACAATGAGGTAAGAAGATATTGGGAGAGGAGAGGGAAAGGGATGTTGGAGTTAATGCTGATTGGTGGAATGTTTGATGAGATATGCATAAGGCTGGCAAATGACAAGCAAGAATTTAGTGACACGGTGGCCCTATACCTCCTTTATCTTGCCCATCTACTTCCTTTGGTGTTTGGGGGAGATGGTTTGTCATGCTGAGTAATCTGGCTGTGAGTCATCCTTAGCTGGCCAGGCTATGGCTGGTGGAGTCGGAGGAAGAGGACCAGGGGTGGGTTTTTAAATGGCTGTGTGGCCTGATCAGAGCCACCAAGAGGGAAGGTTCCCCTTGAGGTGGGCGGGGGGGCAGGAGTTGCAGAAATCCACAAATAATCAAATCCATGAAAGTGAAACCCACAAATGTGAAAGGTTGACTGTAATTCATATCCAGCTCTCATTAAACTGTAGTTACAGGGACTCTACATATAACCAAAAACCATGTCCTCCAAATTGGGTGTCCTTCCCTAGCTGTGTTGAGGCTGGCTGCAATTATACCATAGGAAGTCAAAAGAACTCTGCACATGCTGTAGGAACTCACTATTTCATGCCTCAATGAAATAAACTGGAGCAGAATGGAATTATGGGAAGCTATTGTGGCTCCCATGAAGTCCAGCTAACAAGGTAAGCCAAAGATGAGATAGAGTTCTGGTTACAAAATATAAATACATAAAGGGAATGTTCAAGTGTATGTGGGGGGGGGTATGAGGGGCAACTGGAAAAGACCCCAGGCTGTTATTAGTTCATTATTTAACAAATCTGAAGCAGTGGAGAGGGACTCACATTTTGCAGCTCCCTTCTTCCAGGTCCACATGTCCAAAAGCTAGTACCCAGAGCTTCAAAAACAAGGAATGCTTTTGCTAACTTGGAATTACTTAAATGCTGCTACAAATAAAAATTCAAGCCATGTCACTAAAATGTAGTTGACAACATGTATATTATGCAATTATGACTGTCATTTTATTACTGTTATTAATTTATTAGTATAATTGCAATTTTTTTTCAATGTCATAATGTGATAATAAAGGACTTGTCATTACTGAGTTAACCTCAGAATATCTCTGACCTCAGGGGAGGGAGCTTGATGCTTTCAGTCCAAAATGAGCTGTCAGTTACCACAACGACATTTTGATGACTACATTATCTTGTAATTAAGTGTCTCAACAAATTTTTCCTTTTGATTGACAGATAGTTAAGACTATCTTTGACCAAAGGGCAGTTCCTTTATATTTCAAGAATCTTTTCCCCCTCTAAATCCTGAAAGAGAAAGATGAAAATTTAAAAATTTAAATCTTTGAAACTACATCTATCTATCCGTGGAAGAGAAAATGGAAATCTATACTTAGTCATTACATGGAAGACAATGGAAATTCTGACAAATGTTATTTTCCAGCTGCTCATGCTATTGTGTTAACATGACAACTTTGATGGATTCAAAGAGTCCTGGATTTCTTTGTCAAAGTTCAAGGAGCACTCTCTTTGCCTTGCCCATTTTTCAGGTCCCATTGTTTTCTGCCAATGCAATGAAGAAAAAAACCACAGATATAATCATCGAAGCACCAACGACAGAAGAGTGGGCAAGAATGGGTCTTGCCCAAGTTGCAAGATTGACATGGATTTTAAGAGATGCACCAAGTGAACATTTTTTGGAAGACTGGAAACTCTTTATGGATTTTTTGAGCAATAAGAAATCTAACGATGTAGTAATTTGTGGTTATGATTATTAGTAATGAGTTTTGTTATTATATCTTAGTCTTAGTTTTGGTTAGTTCAATTTGACTTAGTTTTTGTTTGCATATTGTTTATAAATTGTTTGTTTGGTCTCTGCAGTTGTGAATCAGTGTGTTTGTATCTCCACACTAAGCTTAATCAGTATTAAATGTAAAAAACACATAGAATCACAAGCCTCAGCACCATGAAACTTGCAGAGGAAGCCTACTGGAACAACAGTCAAAGAAACCAGGGGAACTGGTGGAGCCAACATCACTGTGGAGGAGAATCCACTCTGGATTTTCATCCAAACTTTAAAGGAGATTACTGAAGTGCTGGAATTATTTGTAGGATTAGGTTCAGCACCCTGGATAGTTCCATTAAAGCTCAGGTTAGATGCTGGAAACCATTCCACTGATATCAGGCATCATTCAACCTTCCCCCACTGTATTTGTGCCTCATTTTTCCCCCAAACTGGGACATACAGCAGCTGACAGAATAGAGAAAATTACACATAAATGCACACATTTTAAAAACATACAACAAGGTGTGATTAAAGAAGTGTTAAACAAATCCACAAAATTAAAGCCATTTCAAACATGGGTCAAATTTCCTGCATCAGGAGACTTAGCTCCAAAACATCTCCTGTCCAACCTGTCCCGCAAAAAACCTCCCTTTCTCAGCTGCAGTTCCCCCAATAGTCCTCCCATTTTCTGGCTGGTAGGACGCAGGGAGGGACAGCAGAAAAAGGATCCCTCTGAAGCCCCTACATGATGGTGTCACTGCTGTGGCTCCCGAAATAGCCACGGGGGGTTGTGCAAAGAAAAAGGGGTTGGTCATTGCATAGTTAGTAGAGCATTCCAACCTCCATAGTGATGAAAAAGTTGAATTATAAGTTCAACTTGTACCATTAGAACTCCCTAATCAGATGCTGGTCATTATTTTAAAATGAAGAATAAATGTAGTTGTTGTTGCTATTGTTGTGTGCCTTCAAGTCACTTCCAACTTATGGCAACCCTAAGATGACCCTATCATGGGATTTTCTAGGCAAGATTCATTCACAGGAGGTTTGCCATGGTTGTCTTCCCAGCCTGAGAGAGTCTGACTTGCCCAAGGTCACCCAGTGGGTTTCCACAGCCAATCCAGGATTCGAACCCTGGTTTCCATATATAAATGGGTATATAGCATCAGAGGGCAATGAAGTACCCAGAAGGAGAAGGTGTTTAAAAGTTCATCTACAGCATACAGTTTGAGAGAACCAGTCTACAAAACTGTAAAAGGTTGCCAAAAGTGACTTTGGATTGGACATCTTTCCTCCAATAGAAGGATGTCTGCCAGAAGAAGACTTTTTCTGTTGGAAAGAGAACCTCTGGATCCAATCCATCAACATGTAGTAACCGCACACAAAGTTGTCACCACTTCCACATTATGTTTCAGGTACATCTGATAAATGGCCTTGAGGCATGTTGGCCTTTTGCAGAGCCATTCTGGGTTCTTCTGTATCTCAAAAGCAATCAGTGAATCTGTAGGCATGGCAAGGCCCACACTTACGCCAAAGAGATGAACAATATGTCTAAACTATAGGAAGACAGACCACAATAGGAGTCACAGATCTTTGGGCTCCAATACTGGACACAAATTGATTACCATGATGTATGAGGTAACCAGTGCCAAATCAAATAGGACAAAGAAGCCAATAGACACAGTGATAAAGAAGCGTTCCAACGATACTCCTACACAACAGATTGCAGCTTTCAATTCAGGGTTGTGTGCTTTCTGAAAAAAAAATCAAGGGAGCGAGACTTAATAAATAGCCAGGCTCTGAGTATGCAGAAGCAAAGAGAGGGTTGACCTACAACCGGCTGCCAACAAGGGATGAAAACCCTGCAGCCCACTTTGCTCTTGTTGGGGCTACAGGAAATGGAATATTTCCATAGGTAATCCTGAACATCTAATCTCCATGGGGCTGGAATTAAAAATGCATCAGAAAGTTGAGGTGCAGTAGGCCGTATTTTGGTAAGCTGTTAAAAATGGGTCAATAATGCAATATTTATGAATGCCAGGGATTAATTTTTAAACTTTTAAGAATATATACACACATAAATACATCTTTCATGCCACTAGTAGGAAAGGGGAGGAATTAAGCAGAAGCCACACAGGTGCTCTAAATTTAAGGCTGAATCTGTTTTGTAAAAATAAAAGGAGAGAGTCATCAACATTTGGGCCCCCAACACTGAATTACTGCATCTATGCACCCACTGAACAAGGAGATGTTGCTTTATCATTGTACAGCATCTCACAATACTTTCCTCCATCAGCCTAATGCATGGAAGAGACTTCCCAATATTTTCAGGTAATCACTCACACAGCCCCACTCAGTTTGAACACACCCAGTCACAGAATCATAGAATCATAGAATCATAGGGTTGGAAGAGACTGCATGGGCCATCTAGTCCAACCCCCTGCCATGCAGGAAGACACCTTGAAAGCACTCCCAACAGATGGTCATCTACCCTCTGTTTACAAACTTCCAAAGAAGGAAACTCCACCAAATTCCAAGGCAGCATATTCCACTGCCAAACAGCCCTGACTGTTAGGAAGTTTGTCCTGAGATTCAAGTGGAATCTCTTTTCCTGTAGGTTGAATCCATTGCTCCTTGACCTAGTCTCTGGATCAGTGGAAAACAACCTTGTTCTTCATCAATATGACATCTTTTCGGATATTTAAACATGGCTATCATGCCCCCTCTTAACCTCCTCTTCTCTTGGCTGAACATACCCAGCTCCCTAAGCAGCTCCTCATTGGGCATGGCTACCAGACCCTTCACCATTTTGGTCACCCTCCTCTAAACATGTTCCAACTTGTCAGTATCCTTCTTGAAATGAGGTGCTCAGAACTGGACATGGTATTCCAGATGAGGTCGGACCAAGTCATTACATCAAGCTACAGAAACAGGGTGGAGAGGACTCCTGGACCTTTAGTGCTTGGGCAGAAGACTACATTCAGCACATGTTTCTTGTCACAAAACCATTTAGCAAACACCTGCTGAAACTCTCTCTTCTATACCAGCATTAAAGGTATAGAGCCCTCTCCAGTTTTCATTCTATCAACCCTATATAAAAGAGAAGGAAGGATACAAAACCATTACCAGTTTTGCTGAGAAGCCAGCTCCAGAAAATTCATCCACCTATCATTAATAACCTAGCAATAACTCTCTCAGTTTTCAAAAAGAGGCCTTTCCCAGCTGTACTGGAAGATGTCATGGATCACACCTGAGATCTTTTTATTTGCAACATACGTGTGCTCCCAACTGAGTGGTATCCCCCCCACACTTTTTCCCTGCTTCAATATAACAAGCCGCTCTTGAGCATGAGTTCAAAGGAACTGGTACTTCTTGTTCCTCAACACTATTTTAGGTCTTTCCTTGAGAAAGCCATTCATTTTCCCTCTATTCTACCACCTTCTCTTTCCCCTCCCCACACCTGCCTATCAGCTATGCATGAGTAAGTCCCACTGAATTCAGTGGGACTTACGCATGGCTTGCTATGCTCAGGGTTGCAGCCTGTGCATTTCCTCCCTTCCGAACAGCCTGGCAATTCATCAGTGATTTAACCTATAGACATTTGAAGGTTGAAGAGCACCTCAGAGGGGTCGTTGACCTTCAGCAACTGCAAGATTCGTAGCTTCAGCTACAGTCAATATATATTTATCTTTCTGTTGGGACTATTACAACTGTTCGAGTAATGCTGACCTTGAAACTTCCCGTGGTGGATGCAGTAGAAAAACGATCCCTGAAGGAAAAGTATAAATATATTGCAATAGGATGTCTACATCCAAACTCCACGTAACAAACAAGAACCAGCATTCCCAAATACATAATGCCACCTGAAGAAGAGACAAATGCTCATTCTTGAGACAGAGTTAGCATTGCTATTTGCATTACAAACTATTACTATTTGCATTATAAACTCAAAAACAAACATTAAATAAGTAGAACAAATCCTTTGAAAATGTTTATTAGGATGCTATTCAATAAATTCGATTAGAATAAAATTTAAAATTTAAGAAGTCCTTGCCTGACCAAAATTATTTTGGAGGAGGCACTTTGGTGCCATTACCAAGAAGGCCACACCTCACTTGGCTAGGATATCTGAAGAAGAGCTTCTGCTAAAGACCTCAGTGTACAGACAGTCACACCTAGTGACAGCTGGGTTTTCAGGAACCCGATCTCAAGCCATGAATGACCAACACTTGGGCATGGATACAGACTGGGAGCCACTGCAGTCTATGGAATGGCCCAAAGGGTTCTCTCACAGGTGGGACAGCAAATCTATCTCTGCCACAACTTTCATAAGAACAGAAGAAAATCCATTTTTTTTCAGCATTTATACCAGCCTTGCATTTAACTCACCTTTCCTTGAGAAGCAGGGATCACCCTGGTCCCCGTGTAGGGCTGCCAGAATGAAAACTGAAGATAGCTCCTGCACCTTTGATACTTGTGTAGAAGAGGGATTTCAGCAGTTATTCTTTGTCACACAGCCAGATAACAAGCAGCACCTGCTGAAATTCCATCTTCTATATAACCATTAAAGATACTGGAGCCATTTCCCATTTTCAGCCTGGCAACCTTAGCCTGATGTGTTCCTCAGCTGTGGTTCCAGGTTTTGTTCCTTGCATCTTGCTCCTGCTTCCTTGCTTATGGCTCCCCTCTGTCTGCTACCAAGGGCTCATTTTACTTTTTGGTCTCTCACTACTAGTGTAACTCCTGGCCACTCTTCAATCACTACCTATGACTCAGCCCTGACATCCAACCAGATTTGCCTTGCTCCTCATCTGCCTACTATTTAAAAAAAAAAAGGCTGAGAAGATACAAACAAGCAGATACTCCTCTGCAGTAATCATCTCTGAGAAGCTTCAACTTCAGAATCCATTCCTGATCACATATCTATCTATCTATCTATCTATCTATCATCTATCTATCTATCTATCTATCTATCTATCTATCTATCTATCTATCTCACTTTTCTCCTGAATGGCATTCAAAGCAGCTTACAGCATTAATTAAGACAATGCAATTAAAACAAGTATGAAGTACAGAAGTTAGAAAAGCCTTAAGTTATATCTTCAATTAAAACACTTATTTTTAAAACATTAAAATTTAAAACAGTTCAAATACTTCAAATACACAATGCATATTAAAACAGCACACTCCAGTTACTCATCACTCCGCCCTGGGCAACCATGGCTGAAGGTCTGCTTAAACAAGGTCTTTGCACAATAGTAAAAAGACAACGGAGGGGGGACAGATTGAGCCTCTCTTGAGAGGGAGTGCCAAAGCCTGGGAGCAGCCACCAAAAAGGCCCTCTAACTCAGCCCCGGAGGGAGGTTGGAGGGAGAGAAAGTCTTCCCCTGAAGATCACAGAACTCTGGCAGGGCCATACAGGGAGATATGGGCTTTCAAATAGTCTGGCTGGCATTCCACTCCTGGTCCTAGTGGTCTCTCAGCTTCAAAGAAACCAAAGGAGGCTGTCCCAGCCTTACAAAGATTTTGCGAAGTATTCCTCAAGAAAGGAAGGAAAGAATTCTTTATCTGTTTTAATCTACCTCAACAAAATGTTTAAGAATTCAAAGCAAGAAGTCTTATTAAAGAGCAATAACCCGCTCCCTTTCTTATTCTTCTGTAAACTAATCAGAAACTAATGACTTGCGCTAATTAAAAAGCTATAATTAGGACAGCCCTCATAAAACATGGCAAGTTTTGCTGGTTGAGACTCTTTATAGGATAGGCTTGTTTCTAAGGCCATGTCTCATCCAAGGGGGAGGCTAAAAATGAGAACTAAGAACTACTTCCCCAAATCAGGATGCTTATTGGGAATTATTTCTCCTGGTGTAGGCGGAATACATGGGTTGACTGTCCCTTATCTAGAAATAGTCGGGATCTGAAGTGTTTTAGATTCTGAGTTGTTGTTGTTTTTCAGATTTCAAAATAGTTGCATATACATAATGGGACATCTCGGCTATGGAATACAAATTTTTAGATGAAATTCATTTATATTTCATGTATACCTTATACATATTTGTTGCTGTCGCTGTTGTTGCTGTGTGTCTTCATGTCATTTCCAACTTACAGGAACCCTAAGGTGAAACTATCATGGGGTTTTCTGGGGCTGAGAGTGTGTGACATGCCTAAGGTCACCCGATGGGTTTCCATGACTGAACGAGGAATCAAACCCTGGTCTCCAGGGTCATAGTTCAACACTCAAATCACTACATCATGCTTGCTCCTTATAGTGTAATTTTATACAAAATTTTCAGCAATTGTGTGCATGAGGCAAAGTTTGCATACATTGAATTTTCCACTTGTGCCATCACGTCAACACTCAAAAGCTCTGGATTTTGGAGCATTTCCGATTTTTGATTTTTCGATTAGGGATGCTCCACTTGTAAAAGCTTTGGAACTGACTTTCCATAGATAGACAAGGTGACATCATTTTATGGACAGGACAACCAACCAATCAGGATTTTATAGTTGCCTGCTTGATCAAGACAAGCTGGTTATGGCTACCAACTCCAGGGCTCTCGCCAATGGGAGCAGAAGACAGGGAAGACAAAAAGCACTCCCGCCACTAGGCATGATCTTTCCCCATCATAGAAAGCCGGTGGTTTCTGCAACATGGTGTGCAATCTCTATCCATAAGTCAGAAGTGTGCAACTGTGGCTCTCCACATTTTGTTGGGGTAGAGCTGCCACAACCCCTCACCACTGACTCTACTGGCTCATGCTGATCAAAGTCTACAAACACAAGGATGGCTAAAGTTGCCCAACTTTGTCCTGACTCATACATGATGGAGAGGGGGGAAAGGGTAAATAAGAGAAAGGGAGCCAAAAAAAAAAAGATTCAAGGATCTGATTGAATTCTTTTTTTAAAGGAAACCTTCACCGAAGCAGGATAAATTCAACATTCCCAAGCCAATTGCTAAAAAAAATAAAATAAAAATGCAAACAAGATTTCACCAAAAGACGTGTAAGATCAAGTTGACTTGAGTCAAAGCTGCCACTCTTCCCAAATGAAAGTTTCAGAACAGATTATGGGCATCCTTCTGAACTGATAAGAAAACAGAACTTGCGCAGCGATTAAAGGAACAAAAACATTTACATAAGGATTCTTAAAAACCATGATCTCCCAAAGGCTTAACAAGCTTGGCAGCTCGATTTTCCAGTCATGCGTACCTGCACTGAGCAAGTTGCCACAATGACAAGAAAACCAAGCAAAATAATATGCTCATCTGCATTTTTAAAAAGTTCTCATTATTACACAAACGCTTGAAGGGAAACAGTAACAGCAAATGCTTAAGAGGACAGCAACTAAGAATGATCCCTGTCTTAAATCCTAGAGATGGCTTGTGACTCAGTTTATAGTCTGCCCTCCACATTTGTGGGTTTGATTTTCAAAGATTTGATTCCAGTTTATCCCTCCCCATTCGCAAGGGTTAGGGGCACAGGACCCCAATGAAAGTGAAAAGACCGTGAATAACTGTATGCCCTCCCAAACCATATTTAACACACACAAAAAGTATGATCATCATATTCAACTCACTGTGGATTCCTTTCAGGCATCAGGGTTCCTTCGCAAGGCAGAAGTGGGTGGCTGGTAGGGCTTACTGCCACCTCTACTGCTGCCCCACACCATTTTTAACAGGGACTTATAAGTCTCATTGGCAGTTTCTCAGTCTTACGAAGCTTGCAGTCCCTATTTAAAATGGCATAGGGCAGCGGCAGAGGTGACAGCAAATAATCTGTGAATAATCAAATCCACAAAAGTGAAACCCACAAATGTGGAGGGCTGACTATATTTGAAAGTTTCTTGAATGCAAACTTCCCACCTCAGGTGTTTCTTTTCCATGGTAAACTTCCAGCTCTGATCAGGCTACACAGCCTGTTAAAAGTCCACCGCTGGTTCTCCTCCTCCACCACCGGCCACTGCCTGGTCACCTAAGGATGCCTTGTAGCCAGATTTCTCAGCACCACCACAAACCATCTCTCAGTGCCCCTACGCACCCAAGGAAGGAGATGGGCGAGAGGAAAGATATAGGGCTACCATGCTGACACCCTCCCCTTTCCCTCTGCTTTCCCTGACCAGGTTTGGACCCCAGGTACCCATCTCCCCACCATGTCTTGGCCCCCATCCCACAGATGCAGACACACATTATGATATTTGTGATTTTTCCACTTTTGTGAGGGTCTTGAGCCCCCTAACCCTAGTGAATGCAGAGGACCAACGGCAGATATTTCTGACCCAAACAACCCAATGGACTGACAAGGCAGCTTCCTACAATAAAAGCACACTTTCCTGGGACAAGGCCTAATTCATAATTCTAATTCTTTTTTTTTTTCATTTCCAGAACAAGAGTGGGGAAATTTTAAATGGTATGATTGCTATTTTATTTCCCAAATTATCACAAGAACCATTGCCTTCATCATAATTAAACAGCTGCTATAATCATCATAATAAATACTGTTTAAATTGCAGTGAAAATAATACTGGCCATTTCCACACTAGCCTGTTATAGTGCTATGATTCCACTTTCAACATCCTATAGAATCCTGGGGTTTGCAGTTTTGGGAGGGGCCAGTGGGCCCCTCCCGAAACAGCAAACCCCAGGATTCCATAGGATGCTGAAAGTGGAATCATAGCGCTATAACAGGCTAGTGCAGAAATGGCCACTGAGTTGTACTCAATACAATGCATAATTTTTAAAAAAAAACTGGTTGAAACATGCCCATCCAACCATCAAAATCCAACCATTTTATTTTTCACTTATTAAGTGATGCTATATTACGCTGCAGCAGTAAACCCAGTTAGATGCTAAGCTGCATTGTAACCTACCTCTGATTGAATACGCACAGGGTTGCAGTTTTGGTGATTTCACTTTATGTTCCTCCTATACTGGATAAACATGGGATAGAGACCCTTTTTCTAGTAAGAGAGACAGAGATTGACACCTAGCATGAGTCAGAGAAATCCCCTGTGTGCTTTCAACACTGTGGGGGGGGGAGCCCAACACTACGGAGAAAAAAAAGAGTTTAGGGGAGCAAGAAAGAAAAGACAGATGAAAAAAAAAAACCCCCAGACTAGTACTAGTACTATAGGACACTGATGGAGTGTAAGCCATGAACAAGTGAAGGAGTGGAGGAACAGAGGGTGGGGAAATGGCACTGGGGCGAAATAGCAGGTTCGAACCAGGAGAAACAATCACAATACAAATTTTTATTTTAAGTAAGAGGCTGGGAGGATCTGAAACTGATGCATTCATCCATCCAGGCCCAGGATTTTATGTGCTTAATTTGTTAACGTCCGAGTTTGATCCCATGAGTATTCAGGCACGTATGTCAGTGTTAAGGCTGCCATTTCAGCCCCCACGCTCTACATCTTTATCGGTTTTATAGCAGTAACAGCATCGTCCTTTCTATAGTGGGAAGAGCTCTTAAATTTGGACTTTGCAAATCTGGAAGAAATTTCATTTCAGCTTCATTTTGGGGTTGTTTTTTTGAGTAATTTAGTCGAAGTCACATATTTCTCCATCTTCTGACTTGAAAAATCTTACGATTTACAAATCCTGACTACAGAGGAATTGGAACTGCAAGATTCTTCTTCCCCAATGGACACAGGCAAGCACAAGGAGACTAAAAGGGACAGAGAATATTTGTATCTCAAACTGCCCCTCAAAGTGCATTCAATTCCTTCACCATCTTCCCAGTGCTAGTAGTGCTAAGAATACCTTCAGCTATGCAGAAGATGAGGAAGAAAAGGGAGACTAGGAAGGTGTTAAAAGGGTTTACAAGGAAAGTTGTTGTCAGCTTTGTTAACTGAGGTATGCGTATAGATGGATACACATATACACAAACACGCAGTGTCCAAAACTTATCTTTATAATTTCAATTCTATATAAAATCAAAATTGTAAAGCTAATTCTTGGACATCCTGTACATACCATTAATTTATTATATTATTGATATATTATATGATAGCCATGTTTAAATATTTGAAGGGATGCCATGTAGAGGAGGGAGTGGGCTTGTTTTCTGCTGCTCCAGAGACCAGGACAAGGAGCAATGGATTCAAGCTGCAGGAAAGGAGATTCCACCTGAACCTCAGGAAGAACTTCCTGACAGTCAGGGCTGTCCAACAGTGGAATCTGCTGCCTCGGAGTGTAGTGGAGGCTCCTTCCTTGGAGGTTTTTAAGCAGAGGCTGGATGGCCATCTGTCAGGAGTGCTTTGAGGGAGTTCCTGCATGGCAGGGGGTTGGACTGGATGGCCCCTGGGGTCTCTTTCCACTCTACATTTCTATGATTCTATGATTATTATTTAATTTCATACTTTGCCTCTTCTGCAAGATTGGGATTCAAGGAGGCTTGCAATTTAAATTAAAATGAGTACAGTATAGTTGAAAAGATCCAAACATCATATTAAAACAGAACTATTAACAGTATTAAAAGAATTTAAAGCATACCCTTCGAAAGGACAAAAAGCTGTTTTTAAAAGTTACAGTTTAGAACAATACAGTAACCTCTTAGAAGTGCTTTCCTTAAAAACCCTTCATTTCTAAAAGCCTGCCAGAATTAATATATACAATGCCAAAGGAAGGACGGCAAGGGAAGCCATTCTGCCCTGGGGTAGCTACAAAGAAGGCTCTAGTTAGCTATTCTTGTAGAATGGGGATGTTGGGGCTCGCCAAACATTATGTACTACAGCTCCCACAATCCCCTAACTTTCAGTTCTGCTCAACTTTAAACAGCACCAATTGCCAAGATTTGAGTTCACCAATCAGCAAATTCAACCTTTTCCCTAAAGCTTGGGAAGCGTGTCCACCAGAATGAAAATGGAAAGGAGGTAAGTATGCGGTGGCTGCTAAGATGTACGTGGCAGTGGAACATAATGTTTTATACAAGCATCCAGCCAACTTTGTCCAGATGGTATGTAGCCTCTCCATCTTTATTACAAAGAATAAAAATGATGTACAGTATACCATGAGGTTATTCAACAAACAATTTCCAAGGATCACCTTTACTACAAAATATGAAAGAACTCTAGGCTGCTTTATACGATGTCACGAGGTTTACAGAGCGGCGACAGTCTCACAGCCGGAGGTTATGGAAAGTCATGCTGATCAGAGATGCATGTGTTCCAGCACTGAAAAATGTGTGCCAATGATGACAGAACCACTCCTCTACCAAACATTACGGCCATTTCTGCACTAGACTGTTGTAGTGCTATTATTCCACTTTCAACATCCTACAGAATCCTGGGGTTTGCAGTTTAGGGAGGGGCCTTCCAACTCTGATTCTATGATCTAAGATTCTGTGGGAGGCATGGAGTCAAACTCTCCAGGTTTGCAAAAGAACTCTTGGTGAGAGACAAGGCATAAATATCCACCAAGAATAAATTTCTACCAGTCACGTATCGGAGTTTTTCTTTATTCTTTTTCTTTCTTTTTTACAGTTTTGTAAGGGGAAAAAAAAGCTCTTTGCTCTCCTAGCTGGCCATGCAGCTTGCTGCAGTCCTCAGACTTTAATAGATTTCAATTTCCAAATAGCAAGTCTTGCTTTGATGTAATCTGTATGCTATTTTTTTTTCTTTTACTGTTAAAAAAATGTTCCTTATCTAGCATCCCTATATATATATGAGAAGTAATGATCTCCTCACTTTACCTTGATCTAAAATAGCACTTTTAGCTAAGATTTCTCCCTTAATTTCCAGAAAGGAAAATAGGATCTTTGGGTGCCTCTTTGTGAATGATTGTGTGTGTCTGTTTGTGGATGAATGACATGCTCTGAGCAAGTGCAGTTGCTGCTTAATGCATTAATGACATCACCATGACATCACTATTCCCAGAGTTTGGAATGGTCCTCACCTGGCCAGTCTACCAACTTCTTCTCTAACTAGAAACATCATTACTGTCAAAAACGCTTGCCCAGGCCTTTGATGATGCCCAAATTAATCTACAAAGCTATTAATCCTTTTTAAAATATTTTTTCTAAAATATATTATAAGTTACACAGAGTTACAAAGTTAGAGAAAAGTAAGCATAGAAAAATAGAAAACCAAGAAAAAAGAGAAGGGAGAAAAAGAAGAAAGAGAAAGGGGGAAAAAGTGGCTTCCAATCTTCCTTTGGATGGTTGTATATGCATATAGTAATTCTTACCAATCCCTCTCTAATATTACAAAAATAAATCCCTTTTTCCAGTAACTTACCCTCTCTAATCATCCAAACCATAAGTTACAATGTCATCTTCTTTTCTTTTTCTTTTTTACTTTTTCCTGTATTTATTACAAAACATAAATGAGGGCTTTCCAGTCTTTTCAAAGTTGTTCATCCTTAAGCAACGAGTCTTGCTCATATAGGGTGAGCCACACACGTGTGAACACAGACATACACACAAAATCTCCCTTAAAAAAGATACAGCCAGCACCAAAATGGGATAGTGCTTTACCAGGGATGTGCCGACAGGATGGAGACACTAGCCAGTTATGCGTCTCTTCAACTAGAGTCCCTACACTTTCTTGCATGAACAAGAAAATGATGGGGAAGGATACTAGATTCAAATTATTTCCATTTTGCATCAGCTTTTCCTTGGCTCTTTCAAGAGGTCATTAGGCTGTGTGAGGCAGTCATTTCCAGGGCAACTGCTAGGTTGTGGCAATCCAGGCACCCAGTAATCTCAAAGCCGCGTACAAGAAAACCAATTGGACAAATTTAAATGGTGTGAGTACTAAAATGGTTTATGAGGCTAAAAACATATTAAGCAACCTAACAAACAAAAAGACAGAAACAACATTTTCTTCCACCAGCCTCCACTTTTCTGACAATTTCCATTGTGAAGATCAGACTTATGAATCTACCGGTAATTTTTTAACATGAGAGGGCTCATCTGTTCGTGCCTTTTCTTTTTCTTTTGCCGTAAGGGATTCTAGAAGCTGCTGGTTTTACCTTGCTTGTTTTAGGCAGGCACACACAGCTATACTATGATAGAGTAGAACCCTGCTTTTTCCCAGCTCAAGATTTGTTTATAACATTGTCAACCACAGATGCATGTCTGTAACCCAACAGTTGAAATCTGTGCTTCTGCAGCTCTTTGTCACCATCCTCTCAATGCTGATACTGCTAAAAAGCTTCCAACTGGATAAGAGGAAGAGAAGAAAAAGAAACAGTCTGAGCAGGCAGAGAAGTCATTGCAAAAAGGGACTTCAGTGGCAGAAGCTTTGTTAACATGCTTGTACTTAATTTTTCTTTTCAGGGCCTTAATCACAGTTGCCCACTTTGACACAGGGCTTTTATTGCTGCATCTTTTGGTCTCATAATGTCTAAGAGCACTCATAATGTCTTCCTCTCCCTGCTCATATTACTTATGCTCTTCTCTCTTTTCCATGGAACCCCCTCCTCCCAGCAATTTCCTGATCCCAAATACTTCAATACATTTATTCATGGTCTTGCATTTGGTTAAGACAGAAAGTATGCCCGTTTTTCAGAACAGTGACAAGAATTTTTTTTTAATGTCAAAATCCTATGCATTTTCTAGACAGCACTTAATCTGCACTGAGTCAAACAGGACTTACTCCCAGGTAAAAGACCAGGGATTACAGCCCTATTTTTTGTTTCTTCCTGAGCAACAATTTATTGATGCCTTGGATGATAAATCATTCCGTTTGTTCATTCCTGCCAACAATGACTTTAATCTTCATTTACAACTTGCAAAATCCATTTCATTGGTGGAGCGTTTGATAAAATACTCAATTATCATTTCTCTCTTTCTCTCATGCAGTCACTCCTCAGCCCGCTCCCCACTGCAGATCAACAAAAGTCGGTCTGCTTATTTTTCAAAAAAAAAAAAAAATCTCTGATGCGAGAAGATAAAATGCAAATAATTTCTGAACAACAAATGGCAGGGGCAGTTTACAATGATTTTCTTTAAGTAGATTATTCTTTCACAAAAACAACACAGAGGTTCAGTATTGGTTTGTGAAGACTTGTCATGTGAATACCTTTTGGCACCTGCATCCTCTTTAGTGGCTCCCTGTTTCGCAAGGTTTAAAGGCCAGATCTGAAATCCACATTCTTGTTTTTAAAGGAAGGGATACCAATTCTGGTGCCGGTGCCAGTGCGGTGTGGCTCTTTGGGTGTCGTCCTAGGACTCTGGAGACCAGAGTTCAAATCCCCACTCTTGCTATGGAAACCCACTGAGTGACCTTGGGCAGGCCACACTCTCTCAGCCTCAAAAGAAGGTAAGCCCCCTCTGAACAAATCTTGCCAAGAAAACCCCATGACAGTTTTTACCTTAGGTTGCCATATGTTAGATAATGACTTGAAAACACACCACAAGAACAAGAACTTCATCCTATTGATTTCAACTGACACGACAACGACTGTTTGGATTGTTAATGGTGTAAGTGGATCTAATGTTCCCGGACCCTCAGCCGACAGAAGGCCATGCTGCCAAAGGAGCACATATGCACCCACACAGGGACACACACATGCTGTTGTTATATGCCTTCAACACAACTCAAACCTATGGTGATTCTATCCTAGGGTCTTCTTTGCAAGATTTATTCATAGGAGGCTTGCCACAGCCTTCCTCTAAGACTCTTGAGAGAGTGTGACTTGCCCAGGTGGGTTTCCATGGCCAAGTGGGGATTCTAATCCTGGTCTCCCAGAATCCTGGTACCTGGTCCAAAGCTCAAACCAGAATGACATATCTTACAGATATGTTGCATGGATATGTTGATATGTTACCTCGTCTTTCATACGCATTGAAAACTGTTTGTAATATTTTAATATGGTTTTTCTTTTAACTTTTTGCAAACATATGCACCATATATTTTTAACTGTATTTTGTTTCACTCTTACATTGTAAGCTGCCTTGGATGTAATATTGGGAGAAAGGTGGGATAAATAAATAAATGATCTCTCATGGTGTCAACACTTGAATGCTCCGGGTAAATCAGAGGCCGGATCTTTCTCTCACCCTGCATTGCTTGAAGGTTGGCAGCATGCGCTGCTCAAGCTGCCCCGTTCGCCAACGGTCATGTCAGTGAAAGAGGTGGGTGGACATGAATGTTGTTTCTTCTGAGACTCCAGCCTCAGTCGTGCCAGCAGAGATGCAGGCAAGAGAGATGCCTCATCACTCCAAGGCTGGAAGGAACTGCCTTTGGTTCTCAGAAGATGCCTCTTGACTTTGCTGCACCACGAAGCCTCAGGCCCATTCACTCTGCAAAATTGTAGCAGTGTGATTCCACATTAACTGCCACAATTCCATCCTATGGAATCTTAGGATTTGCAATTTAGCAGGGGACACTTAGAATTTTCAACCGGAGAGTCCCTCTAGTGCCTCACCCAACTACAAACTCCAACACTTTATGGGATCAAGCCATGGCAACTGAAATGGAATCACGGTGCTATAAGTGGGTCATGTAAATGGGCCCCTCATACACCACACAAAGCCAGCCTTCCCACAGGATAGTTCACAAATGGTTGGCCTGTTTTTGGAACTGCTCCAGAGATCCAACCACCTTGATCCAGCCTGGCTTACCACAATCATTCCAGAATTTCTTCCCTGACTTTCACATCAGAAAAACCACTGAGTAGATAGCAATCGTGAAAACCCAAAGCAAAACACAACAGTGCAAAAACAATACTAAGTTGGCAGTAACACTGAGAAAGAACAAAGATAGTAAGTCAGCAGTGATTAATCTTACAAGATGTTAGTTAACAAGGAACAAAAGGATGCAGTGCTGGAATGCACAGATAGCCACAAAGGCCCACTGAGACAATACCAGCCATGAAAAACAGGGATGGACAAATGGTACAGGGCCTGAATGATCTGCAGTAGATTGCCAGGGACTAGTTGACGATGTGCGCCTTCAAGTCATTTCCAAGTTATGGTGACCCTAAGGTGACCCTATCACTCAGTTTTCTGGAGCTGAGAGTGGGCAACCATGGCCAAGCGAGGAATCGAACCCTGCTCACCAGAGTCATAGCCCAATGCTCAATCCATTACACCAGGATGGCTCTTAAAAATTGAAAAACAGGGGAAAAAACATCACAACACCGAGGATTCTCATCTCCTGTTGTAGGCTCCCTAAATCATCTTCCTACTGATAAGAATTTCAGAGTTACAACATCCACAGAAGACGATGGTCCAGTGAGGATAAACCCATCAGCCCTCTAGTTCTTTGATCCAACTTACATCACTTTTTAAGCAACATGCAATTAGTCAGTTTCTTCAGCTCAGGCCACTAACATATCTGCATACAATCCATTTCAACAAGAAGTTCCATTTTATTTATCTATATATCTATATCTATATAAAAATAAAAAGAGAAAAAATATTAACACAAATTCCAGAAACATAATAAATGATGGAGAGTCGGCATAATGCAAAGATGCCATCAAATATACAATCGCTGTGATTTCTACGAAGGAGGGACAAGTAGGAAACAAGATGTTTGTATAACACAGAATTTTATTCAATTATAAACTGATACATTCAATAATAATTTAATGATTGATAACTGAAATACGACACAATTATAAAATATATTATTAATATTATATAATATTGTTACAGTATTATTATACATATTATTATATTATTATAACTATATATATTATGTATGTTATAGATATTATTTTTAAAACATATTTAATAATTTGGATTATTATTTTTCATCATCTATGTGTCCATAGAGAAGACAGTAAAGCCCTTATTCCATGTTCAATTGTCTTTCATTAATCAACTTTTATCCCTTTTGCTCCACCCCAGAAGCATTAAGGCTCATGCATCCTCGTGTTTCCAAATCTTTCATGGATGTTTCCTCTCCTCCTGCAAAGCTTCCTGGGGCTCAACACAACCGTCGTTATTGCTCTGTCGGTATAGCGATTCTGTCCGTCATGCTTCAAACAACTACAGCACGGAGATTAAATACAATCTATATCCACATAAATCATTGAATAAATGAATCATGAAATTAATATGTAAATTGTGTGTTTAACCTCTATTTATACAGCACTGTCTGTCACCATGTAGTAAATCTAAAACTAATTGCAAATTCACAACTCTGCAAAAAGAACACCACGGTAAAAGCCTGACATATTTATTAACTAAATGTTGAACTACATTGAGTAAGTAATTAACAGTCATGCCAGAACAGGGAGAAGAAAATTATATTTAAGCACAGATGTCACCTGTATGAAATGGCTAAAACTATTTTAGATTAGATCCTGATATTAATCAAAGAAATACCACTATTTAATTTTTGACAGACAAATCTGTTACCATTTATTCACGATTCCATTAAACACTCCATTATTTAAAATCTGCACGTCACGTCCAGCTCAGATCTCTTCATTAGCTCTTTTACAGTGAAAACAGCCGAGAGCAGAAGAGGAAAAGTAGCAGCGCTGTAGCTTCTAGTGGGACATTCGAGACCTGATTTTGCCCAGGGATATTTCCCACATCTTAGCATAGTCACCCCTTGGACCACAACTCCCAGCCATGGGATCATTTGCTATGAAGGCTGGGGGATTCTGGAAGAAGTCACCAAAAGAAACTCTTCCAGGTTCAGAATTTTTCAGCCTGTTCAAGATACCCCCCCCCAAAAAAAAAACTCCATTCAGCTTCCATAGTTGAAAAGAAAGCATCTGTTCCTTTTACATATTTAGATATAAAAGAACCTGTGTAGGCAATGTTCTGTTTAATAATTGCTCAGTAAGTAACCATGATTCCATGAAAGAGCTATTAACAGGCTGGAGAGAACACAGAGTTATGTGGAAAAGCAGAAAGACTTTACAACTGTCTCTCTCCCCACCCATCCCAAAAAAAACAGCCTAGGACTGAGTGCTGAGTAGAACTGATGAAGAAATTCTAACTGATTGTTGCATGGGGATTGTGGAGCCGGGGTATAATGAAGTGGCTGAAATTCTGTTTATTGGAAGAGGGTGAGAAATTAAAGCCCAGAGGGACGGAAAATTGGCTCTGGAATGGACTACCCATAAGAGTTCACGGCTGGATGGATGGCATCCAGAATAGCAGAACATCACAATACAACATTTGTGTTACAGTTTCCACTCATACAATTAACTAAGGGCCCTTCCGCACTACAAAATTATAGTGCTATTATTCCACTTTCATCATCCTGTGGAATTCTGGGACTTGTAGTTTACTGAGGCCAAAGAGCTCGCTGGTTGAGAATTCTAAATGCCCCTCCCTCAACTGCAAACCCCAGGATTCCATACGATGTTGAAAGTAGAATAATAGCACTATAACAGTGTAGTGCAGAAATGGCTCGAGTCTGGCTTAGGGAGGGACATTTAGCGTTCTCAGCCAGAGAGTTCTTGGGCCTCAGTAAACTACAAGCCTCAGAATTCCACAGGATGTTGAAAGTAGAATAATAGCTCTATAACAATGTAGTGTGGAAATGGCCTAAGTTCAACCACAAGAGGCCACCTGTTTTCACAAAAATGCCCAGTACTGGCACAGAAAGAAGCCTTCACAAAAGGCAAGGTTCAAATGGATAGGAGACAGCCTACATCAGAGATTCTCCACCATTGGCCCTCCAGGTATTTTGAATTCTTGTTCAGATTCCCTAGCCACCAGAAATGTTGGCTGGAGTTTACAGGAATGCACTAGAACTTACTTGTGTCCCCTGCCCAGTCTCTTGTCCTGGTGCTACTAATTGTTGGTGGGCAGCTTCAAGGCCCCTTCCAGCTCTCCTTTCTTATGGTTATCTTTATACCTGACTTGGACCTGACAGTCCTTCAAAGAGAGGATGCGTTTGGATAGCAGGTTGTTCTTTGACAAGCCTTCACACTGAGGACTGCCTTCCATAAACAGAGCATGCATGGCCATACTAGTCTTTGGCTAAGGCTTCTTTCCAGGCCTGTAGTCAGATGGGACCGGAACGTCACTGCTGAGAGACCCATATATACACTTGAGGTTTACCATTTTTAATGGCCGATGTCACCAGGGGGGTCTTAAGGTCATCTTCTTTGTCATGGTCAGATAGTATCTGTGAAGACCCAAAGCTAAGTCAGAGAAGGCTTCTGGACTTCTCAGTAGCATCCAGCACATCTGGTGAGGCTTAAAGGACACTTGGAGGGGCTAACTCAACAAACTGCAAGCCAGGGAAAGGAATCTTTGGCCAATCCTGAATGGCCAACGATAAGTATGGGGGTTGTAGACTGAAGAAGAAGCAGCTTCCCTACCTCTTCTGTAAATGGAAAGGTAAGCTCCTTCTATCAAGCCAGGTCTGTCTTTTAGAGAAAAAGGACCTTGCTATAGCTTCCTCATCAATATCTTTATAATGTTTCAGATAGACTACCGTGAGATATCCTCCAAATGAGATCATGCAGAAACTTTAGCTGGTCAATACTCCAGTTCCTGGAGGTGGCAGATAGGCAAGTTCTCCTCCAGTTGCACCAGCTAGCAGTTAGCTTCTGAGTTCAAGAAGGTAAGACACTCTCTTTTCAGTGTTCCTTTCACCAATGAGATTTGTATTATCTGTTCTACTCCATATATCACTTTTGTACAAGTCCAAGCTAACATTAGCAACAGAAGGGTTGCTTGGGTCGTCGACTTAATGCTCTGGGAGGGCCTCCAGGAGAAAGTTCTTAAAGCCACATCCATGATTGCTTCTGAGAAGGACTCCAAGACTTTCTGATTAAGAACAGTGATTGGGAAGAGAGCTACAAACATTGTTGCTGCTGTTTGAAATATTGTACCTTTTGTAATTATGGTTTACAATGATGTCTTTTATTGTCTCTTTAATGGTGTTACTTTAAATTCCAATTTTAAGAGGCACCACACCTAGAAAGGGATGGTATATATGCAAATACATAAATAGGATATTAAGATCAGGGTCACCAAATATTTTTTAAGTATTTAGGTATTTTAGGGTAAACACCCTTTAAGTCCTAAACACCCAAAAGGCACCAATTCTGCCTGATCTTGAAAGTTAAGCAGGGTCATCCCCAGTTAGTGCTTAGATGGGAGACCACCAACAAATACTGATACTGTAGGCTGTATTTCAGAGGAAGGAAAACTGGCCAAACCACCTCTGAACATTCTTTGCCTAAGAAAACCCTATGAAATTCATGGAGTCACCATAAGTCAACAGGAAACTGGAAGGCATATACCTACACAACTCACAGAAAAGACCCTGTCCTGCCAAAGTACCAAGCTAACTGCTACAGAAGAGGCATCTGAATTATAATGAATTTCCTTTACCTCTAATGTTCTTAACACCTCCTATCACCTACTACTGCTCATAGGATTTATTCTCCTCTAGCTTTCCTGTTTAATCAAGTGACATTTCCTGCCCTACAAAAATAAAAAGTGGTCTAGAACTTACTGCTGGTTTTATATAACCAAGAAGGGGCCTGCAATAACAAAGCAGATGTGCTGATGTGAGATCACCATGGATTCTCTGCCAAAGTCGCAGTCTTCAGGTATGGCAAGATATTCCTCATTCTTTAAAACAAGCCCTGCAACATTACCTTTTCAGGAGGAAAACGGCCATCAAAAAACGCTATTTTCAAATCATGCATGAGGAAGAAGGTGGGCTGACCAGTAGTTGAGAGGGGGGAAAGATAGCAAAGATTCATGGTTTCTATTTCTTAGCCTGCCACTCATTTTCCATGTGACCTTGGGCTGGAAAATTTCTCGCTTTGTCTTCATCGGCAACAGCACGTGCTTTGTATCTGTGACAAATCCTTACTAGGGCTCAGCAGTTGGACACTGCTTGCTTGCTTTCTTGCTTTTTAAAGGGACTTTAGCAAACAAGGTGCTTAACCATACTGTGTCCAGATCTTTCTCTTTTTCAGATGAAGAAAGACCAGGCAAGACAACAGGATTTTTGCAATCATATCTCAGAATTTCCTGAATATTGATGCTGAGAAGAGAAGGAAGTGTGTTGTTAATAAACAGTAAGCTATTAAGCCCAATTGATTAAGTAACTATCTGCATATTAGAAAACAAGAAGGAAACTGATAGCTGAAAGGAATAGGTATGGGCAACTGCGCAAGGCACCCCATTTAAATACAGTCAGTCACTTATTTATTACAGTTCATAGATCCATCAAAGAAAGGACTTGAGGATGAAACAGAACATGTACAAAATATTTGAAGGAAAAATCAAAACAGTAAGACAATCATAAGTGACTGTTGTCTAATACACAGTGAGTTCTAATTCTGGCGGCCTCTGTGATGAATTTAGCAACAGCCAGGGTCACTTTTGGGGACTTTTCTTCCAGCAGGAACCTAACATAAAATTGCATTTAGCATTGCCCAGTGTCACTCTTGTTCTAATCTTAAAGCATAAAGGTGTCCGATTTCAAACCTTCCCAGGAACTCTGGTGTGGGCCTGCAAAACACCCTAGAACAGGGCTTTCCAAACAGTGTGTCGTGACACATTAGTGTGTCACCTGTAATGTGTTGGCGTGTTGCCTCCCCAGTCAAAAAAGACACACACACACCCCAAGCCTGGCCCGCTGCTCTCACTCTGCTGGGACCTTTCCCTGGCAAAAACAACCGCAGTGGGCAAGGACTGGGTGGAAAGGGGCTGCCTTTCCCCCTGCCATCACTCTCGCTGGGGTCTTTCCTGATGAGGGCGATGGCAGCGGGCCGGGATCGGGGGGGGGGCTGCCTTTCCTCACCCTAGATACACCTCTGGGTACCTCCAGTTTGCTAGTAAAACTGAATTACTGTGTCGCAAAATGATGCATGTCAAAAATGTGTGTCATCAACATGAAAAGTTTGGAAAGCTCTGCCCTAGAACCTCAGTCAAATACAGGTGGAAAAATGGTAGCACTTGGAAAAGTTATTTCCATTTTTATTATTCCCATTTGTAATTATTATCCAAACAAACTGTTCTTTTAATATACCAAACATGATCGTTTTAGGCCAAAATTATACATACTGCATTTTATGTGTCTAAAGTGTTATTAATAATTATTATCATTTTATTCATTTATACTCCACTTTTCTCTCAATAATCATTCTCACAGCAGCTAACAACATATTTAAAAACAATACAGATTAAAAACTATATAAAAAGATCAATAAAAGCATAAATATAAAAGTTATTTTAAAGCAACAATTAAACAATTTATACAGTTAAAAACACTAGCAATAAAAGAATTAAAATAACAAAGTGATTTCCAATCTATAAAGGGAGCTAATATCACATTTTACCATTTTTTGTGTGTTTTTCCCCAGGAAGAAGGGGAAACAGGGTTCACATCCCCCCCCCATGGCTTTAAAGTTTCTATAAATTTTCCATCTCTAATTCAGGACAGGAGAGCAGGTATGGTATAGTGGTTTGAGTACTGAACTATGACTCTAGAGAACAGGGTTCAAATCCCTGCTCATCTCTGGAAACTGACTGGGCGATCTTGGGCAAGCCACACTCTCTCAGCCTCAGAAGAAGGAAAAGGTCAAACCTCTCCGAACAAATCATGGGAAGAAAACCCCACGATAGGGTTGTCATAATGACTTCAAGCATACAACAGCACAATTCAGGCCAGGCTATTTGGGAAGCAGGATTGAACAAACAGTGCTCCAGTCCTAATATTTCTGCCCTTATTTAGAAGGCAGAAAGGGAGAGGGAGTTAATTTCAAGTGCCGATGTAGCCCCTATAACTTATTGCAGAGCTTTCCAAACTTTTCATGCTGATGACACACTTTGTAGACATGCATCATTTTGCGACACAGTAATCAGCAAGTAATTCAGTAAGCGGAGGCAGCCCCTCCACCTAAGCCTGGCCTACCACCGCCCTCACCTGGGTTTTCCTTAGCCCAGGGCAGCAGTGGTAGTGGCAGGAGAGGCAGCCCCTCCACCCAGACCTGGCCTGCCGCTGCCCTTACCGGAGTCTTCCTCAGCCCACGGTGGTGGCAGCAGAGGCAGCCCTGTCACCCGTTCCATTCACGCAACACACCTACACACTGCAGCCAAAACTCTAATGTGTCACAACACACAGTTTGGAAAGCGCCAAGTTATTGCTTTGTCCCTTGTGAGTCACAAAACTTTAAGGACAGGGCAGTAGTTGCTGTTTGAGTTCAGAAAGAGGAGAGGTGGAGAGCAGCTGTAGTTTTCACAGCAAAGAAGTTACACCCTTTTCACTTTGCATAAGGGAGCGACATTTTCAGTTCGTATTTAGGAGGGTACAAAAGGGTACGTTCCTTATACGGATTTCCACCTATTTCTATATTATATATAATTGTATTTCATTTTAAATGCAAAACAGCACAATCCAAACATGCAAAACAAGAACAAAAAATACATCCATACAAGCATTAACGGACATCTACACATAAACTAAAACAAATACCAACAGAATGAACTGTTTGCAACAAGGATAGGGACCAATTTTAGTTATGTTTTGTTAGAAACTGGGACATTTAAAAAGTGGTTCAAAAAAAAACTGGACAACAGATGATTAATCAGGACTCTCTCTGCCAAACTGGAACAACTGGAGGCTTGTATTTCAGTAGAGGATCTACCTACAGCAGTGAAGTCACAGACTTTTAAGATATCCAAGGTATATTAGCAAATCTAGTAAAGAAGATGCTGAGGGTATTGATGTTTTTTGCTACTGTTTGAATGTTAAAAAAAAAATTCCATACTCACCTAAAGAGAGAAAGGGTGGTTCTAGGGAACAGAAATGAACAGGAAATCAGTAAAAGGAGAGAAGATTGGTTATTAAGACTCCAGTTCCTCTCCATGGGCAGGGGGAAGATTGGCACAGAAGGGTTTTGTGCTTTGTTTTTTTTTTCAATATCAGGATCTGATATTGTTTCTACAAGAGATTTATGTTAAAAAGATAAGTTTCTCAAGGGTTTTATTTTGTGGGTGGGCGACGGCATTTTCATCTCGGCTCCTTGTGTCCACCCAACATTTCATTCTAGGAAGGAGAAAAAGCCTGCTTATCTTCATGGCAGGAAAGAACAATCTTAGATTTATAACATGCTAGGAAGTCATCACGGTGATAGAGCAATCTTTCCACCAGACATCTCTCCATTACGAGGGCTGATGCTGCTCGGTCCCAGTGCCGTTTCTGGCCCGATCTGTCAGGCCCATCATCACGGCTGCTAACAGCAGTACCTCCCTACACTCTTTATTTTTCATCTTTAATCTCCACAAGCTCAACCGTGCTTCTTAAAGAGGCTACTAAAACCTAGTCTTTCCAGAGAACTTTTTAAAAGGAAGGTGGACGGCGAGGGACACCTAGAAGAAAAACATGGATTAATGCAATCCTCTTCTTCATTTCCCTATTAAAAATCATTATTCCTTCTCCACTCTGCTTTTTAAGAAATACAACTTACATCAGCTCTGTAAGAGACCGTGCAGACATAGAAAATTAAAGGTTTTTTATATATTTAGCAGTATATAGGACTCTATCACGCAAGGCAGGTAAATTGCAATTACAGCAGGGTAATAATGTCTTGGTGGAGATCTATCACATGAACTTTATTTCAACACTGGCAAATGGATATTGCCCCTGACACACACACAAACCCCTACATGTGGGCACCAGGCTAGCTTAGTTTAGGGTTACAAGCCCAGTCGTGTGGCCCCACAAATTGGTAAAGATGAACGGCCAAGGGGTATCTTTCACTTTGGTAGTGCTAGCTCTGATTACTGAATTTTTAAAAATAAGATAGTACAGTGTAGTGGCTAGTGTCAGATCAGGAAAGTGAAAACCTGGGTCTGAACACCTCTACAGCCATGAAATCCTTTGGCTTACCGTGGTCCAAGTCATTCCCTTTCAACCTAACTAATCTGACAGGGATTCACACTACACAATTCACATTACACAATCACAGTGCACTACACAATCACAATCACAATGGCTCCATCCTGTGGAATCCTGGGATTTGTATTTGGCAATCTATTAGAGTGCTCTCTGGTTGAGAATTTTAAATATCTTCTCCTAAACTGCCAATGCCAGGATTCCATAGGATGTCATGGCAGCTGAAGTGGAACAACAGGACTATAATTGTGTAATGTGAATGGGACCAGGATGGTTGTGAAGACAAAATCAAGGACAGGAGAAGGGCCCTTGAATGCTGCCCTGAACTTGTTGGAAGAGGAAGGGTGGAATTAAAAAAAAGAAGTTGCCAATAAAATAAACAAGAACAATCTATTTGTGATCCATGCTTTTAGGCTGGTCATGCACAATCCACCCATTTATAGAATCATAGAATCATAGAAATGTAGAGTTGGAAGAGACCCCAGGGGCCATCCAGTCTAACCCCCTGCCATGCAGGAACACCCTCAAAGCACTCCCAACAGATGGTCATGCAGCCTCTGCTTAAAAACCTCCAAGGAAGGAGCCTCCACCACACTCCGAGGCAGCAGATTCCACTGCCGGACAGCCCTGATGGTCAGGAAGTTCTTCCTGAGGTTCAGGTGGAATCTCCTTTCCTGGAGCTTGAATCCATTGCTCCTTGTCCTGGTCTCTGGAGCAGCAGAAAACAAGCCCTCTCCTTCCTCTACGTGGCATCCCTTCATATATTTAAACATGGCCATCATTACAGGAATCAATGAAGTATCACCAGAAAATGGGGTATGTTCCAAGCAATGTCATTTTGTTGTTGTTGTTGCTGTTATTGTACTATTGTGACCCTATCTATGGTGCCTGCATTCTGATGTTTTGTCAGTCCATGCAGAAGGGCTTCCAGAGCACCTATCTGCACTGGAATCACAGTTGTTTCTTCCTCTGAGAAAAAAACAAATCCCAGTTTGTAGATGTCAATATTTTATGTTTTCCCCTTTTGCACTGGAACAGAAAGAAGCCTTAGCGTGGCAAAACAGGTCGTTTTCACACTACACAATTATAGCAGTACGATTCCATGTTAACAACCATGATTCCATCCTATGGAATTCTGGGATTCTGGCAATTTAGAATTTCCAGCCAGAGAATCCCTCTCGCACCTCAACGCCGACACTCTATAAGGTGCAGTCATGGTAGTTAAAGTAGAATCATAGTGCTACAATTGTGTAGTTTGTAAAATAAAAAACAAAATTTCACTGAAACGTTAAAATAAACCACTGTAGTTATCACTTTATTAAAAAGAAATAAAGTGATGTTTTCTCCTTCCTTTACAGTAAAAGTTGATTTTTGTTACTTTTCAAAAAAAAGTAAATTTTACAAGCCAAAGGCATTCTTCTACTAGCAACCTCAGTTTTGCTTCAGCACCCACAACAGAGCATGAAACAGTGGAAAGAGATGCAATACAACCCATGAATTGAGCCATGCATCTACCACTTAATGAGACCACACCCCTGTAATTAGAAAAGTAACTAAAATGTGGCATTTATACTACGAAAGGAGCGTAGTTATCCCTTTGCAATTGCAAAGATACAACTATAACATAACTGAGTTTTTGGGAGTTGTTGGAAAACAGAATTAACTACAAGTAACATGGTGTCGTGGTTTGAGCATTGCAAATTATTCACACTGTTGTTATTGCTGTGTGCCTTCAACTTATTTCTTACTTACGGCGCCCCTAAGGCAAACTTATCATGGGGTTTTCTGAGGGCTGAGAGTATGTAGCATACCCAAGGTCACAGTCGCATAGGAACGGGGTGGGCGGAGGGGGCACTTCACCCCAGGCGGCAATGTTCTGGGGGCGTCCTGGCTCGTAGCCACACCCCCACATGTCCTGGCCATGCACCATGTCCCACAACCACGCCCCCACGCACCATAGCCCCGCCCCCTCTACACACTCCAAGTTCCACCACCACAAGTTCACCCAGTGGGTTTTGTTACCCTGTTCTCTGGCGGTCCCAGGAGGGGCGCCCAAATAACCAAAACGCAAACAATTCTGGGGAGAATTAGCTGGAGCACTCACTAAAGCTAGCGAGAGGCAGGGTAACTCAGCAGGGATCTTGCAACCCAGCGTCTACGGGGTCAGGTCAGTTAAGCAGTCAGACAGGTTTTAAAATAGCAAAAATGATGTTTTTATTAAAAGACAAACAAATAGTAAAGACACCACAATCACACAGCCAATGGAAGAATTGGAAATAAGAATTTTCAGGGAGAATGGGTGATACGACACCTTTCTCGTAGTCCTGAAGAAGCTTGAAGACGGTGTTTGTTGGGGTGCAGGAGAGAAAGCTCAGCGCGGCTCGCTGAGGGGAGCTCACTGGACAAAACGGCAGCAAGGCGGTCTGGAACTCGGGAGCGATCCAAGGTGGTCTCAGAATCGGGGGGTTTATACAGGGTGAATTGTGACTGCAGGCCATGCCTGACTTGGTGAGAACAATGCGAGTTTGGAATGGGACAAAGCTTTGGAAAAGGTCAAGTTTAACATGATCGGCTTAGCACTGAATCAACAATAGTGTAGCCACTATGCGAATGCACAGTACTTAGTCTGGCTTTGTAAGACTATCGGCTCAGAGCTGGGCGCCTTTGTTTAGAGTTGCGCCTAAGCAAGAAGGTGTTTGCAGGGAGGTCCCCGAAGCAACGGAGTGGCTCTGTTCTGACTGCCTGGGTGGAGAATGGAAGGTCCAACAATTACCAGCCGCGCCTGTTTACATGCTTGTCCGGAGGCCTTGCAAACACGTGGAGCAGGGTGGCAGAGGAAGACTGAATGGTTTTGATATCAAAAACAGATATCATGTGCTATCACCGGGTAGGTCTGGGCCGAAGTAGCAGTTTCCATAGCTGAGCAGCGAATCAAACCCTGATCTCCAGGATCTCAGTACAACATTCAAACCATTAAATCACGCTAGGTTTACCTTACGGTTGCCATAAGTCAGAAACACCAACAGCAGCAGCAAGAACAGCAACTAGTTATTCGTAAATGGTTGCTTTTCTGCTCCAAAGCAGCATATAGAATTGCTCTGCCAGCGAGCAACTAAATATCTAAATTTATACAGACAGACTGCTCTTTGTATTATCTTGGAATCTCGAGAACAGCAGGAAAGCTTTTACAGTGTCAATGTTATGATCAATGCTGCAGTTCCAGGTGTTAATGCTTCATTTGCCTTTAAAAGTAAATGTAATAATCTAGGAGGATCAATACTGCACACTCTTTATACACTGTGAAATTGCTGCGAATCCACTGCACTAATATATATGGTAGAATTTCAACTGTGACATTATATCCTAACAGCATGTTCTAGTTTTTTTGCCTTCGTGGCCTTTTAAACTCTTTTTTATAAAAGACTGGTGATGAACTGTGAGATTAATTTGCAACAAAATTAACCCAGCACCATCTGTTGAATTTTTCATGAGTAAAAATAAATATAAACAGCAAGCTAATCAGGGAGAAAGGATCACTTTATAAAGGTATTAGGAACTGAATAGGGAGCTGCCAACAATGGTTGCTTTAAATACACAATGGGTCTATAAAAGGTGAAATAGCACATACAAAATGATGCGATCTCGCAATGACAGGTATAGAAGGGTTTATGATCCAGTAATAATAATAGTAATAAATTCGAGATCAGTGTATTTTCTTTTCTTTAAAGTTTCATACAAGTCTACCTTTCAATAGGAACAATCTAAACACCAACTTTGCTCTCACTCACAAAGGTGCAGCAAACCATTTTTGAAAAGAGGACTGGGAGAGCCTAAGGACCTGCAGATATGGTTGGACTCCAGTTCCCATCAGCCCCAGCCAGCATGGCGAATAATAATAATAATAATAATAATAATAATAATAATAATAATAAAATTTATTTCTATCCCGCCTCTTCAGATGGATCGAGGCGGCGAACAGCAATAATGCATTAATTACATTAAAAACATTAAAAGCATACCCAAACCTCCCCACCCACCAACCCAGTTAAAACCAACCCCCTAAAAACACATAACAATTAACAATTAATTAACTATTAAAAGAACAGCAAGACAATTGGTGGGAGGCAGTGGAAGTACTAGTCTTGGAAGGCCTGTTGAAGCAGCCCATCACCATCTAAAAGGTTCTCCATCTGCTTTAGAAAGTTGCTCCTGAGTTTCGGGGAAGGGGAGAACAGAATGGTGTTTATGAAGTGTTTATAAAGGCGTTAATTAGGCCAGAAGGGATTAAATCTTGATTGGGCCTGAGGTGAATGCAAAGGAAGGGCAAGCCGTATCATCTGCGTGGCAGAGTCCACCCTTTCTGGTAAGCCAAAAATCAACGGTTTCATTCATTTTCACAGTGCACTGTTTCCTGAGCAGAAGACGCTATTACGGGAGCGTGCAGAATTGCAGTCCTTCCAAGCACTAAAGTGAGAAACACAGCACAATTCTCTTTTGCCGCTAGATTTGTAAAGCTCTAAACGACTTGGGATCAGGCCCCCATTCATAGTATGTTTATTCGTTAAAATATTTATGCATACGTGCCTTCAAGCCACCTGTCTGCTTATTCTTAGGCACACTTCGGAGTTGGTTCTACCCGTTTCTTTCCCTGAAATGTGGTATTCACTGTCAGTCTCTCATCCAAGTAATAACCAGGCCTGAGCCTGCTTAGCTTCCAAGATCAGATGGCATCTGGTGTCTTTAGGGCACTTAAGCCACTAAAATATATACCCCACTGTTTATCAAAATGATCTCAAGGCAGCTGACAAATAACATTAAAACAAGTTAAACAGTAAAAACAGTGGTTCTTAACCTTTTCTTTACTAGGGACTCCTTGCAAGTATAGTTGGTTGCCAGGGACCCTCAAGACTTAATTGAAAATTAAATATTTAAATTCAGATTTAAATATTCAAAGATTTAAGTATTCAAATATTTAAATTCATTTGTTTATTAAAGACTTCTGGAGATTAGGGACATTTCTGCACTAGCCTGTTATAGCGTGATGATTCAACTTTCATCATCCTCTGGAATCCTGGGGTTTGCCGTTTCGGGAGGGGCCAGCCGGCCCCTCCCGAAACGGCAAACCCCAGGATTCCAGAGGATGTTGAAAGTGGAATCATCGCGCTATAACAGGCTAGTGCAGAAATGGCCTAGGATTCAAATCCCCACTCAGACGCTGGGTGACTTTGGGCAAGTCCCTGTTGCTGGCCCAGTTGTTGGTATCCAGCAGGAGGGTTTCGCAGACCCCCTATTAGGACTCCACGGACCCAGGTTAAGAACCGCTGGTTTAAAACAATAAAATAAGTTAAATAAGTTAAAAACTCATTAAACATCATAATGAGTTAAAGCAGATTTCAGAGAGGTATAAGTTTTTAAAACCACGTACAACAGCAACTGGGGTGACTCAATGAATCAATGTGGAGTAAGCCTTCCAGCCCGCAAATAAGGGGCATCCTTTATTCGATAATAATAAGAGATGCTCAGCAACCATGGATGCACTTCTTCTTAGCCATGAGAGAAACATTTGTGTTCCAATGCCAAAGAAATTTTCCAAAGTCCTCACCTGGCTGGCTCTCCAGGCTGGCTCTACCAGAAACCACGCAACAAAAAGAAGATAACCTCATGTTATCTGTGCCAAATGGATTAAACCAGTGGTTCTCAACCTGTGGGTCACAACCCCTTTGGGGGTCGAACGACCCTTTCACAGGGGTTGCCTAAGACCATCGGAAAATACGTATTTCCAATGGTCTTAGGCTCCATTCCCTCCTCGGTGATGGTGCACAAGCGCAAGCCATGCGCTCGCGTCCTCCTGCCCCCTGTTCAGAAGGGACTGAAATCGCTCCCCTTCTCTGCTACTGGGAGAACCTCCCGTCTGACGGGTCAGCTTGGGGGGCAGCGGCAGCAGGGGGGCAGGCCCCCTCCTCGCCACGGCCCTTGCCCCACTCACCACGGGGGGGGCATTGCGGAAGGGCTGGGGGGGCGCAAGGCGGTGCTTTTCCAGGGGGGTGAGCTGCGCCCGGCGCAAAAGACAAAGGCGCTGGGATTCCTCCCCCACCCCGGCCAGGGTCGACACTCTGGAATTTTTCCCACACTGCCCCCCTCAGCGGAAACGAGAGCAAAGCAGAAGCAGAGCCCCGGGGGGTTTCTCAGAGATTTTTTCCCGGGGGAGACGCACGGCTCCTCTTTCCCTCCCTACTGCGCCCCCCTGTTCCCAGCCGGCGAGGCGGCCTTTGCCGGTGGGGGAGGCATTGTAAATAATAAATAAATAATTTTATGGCTGGGGTCACCACAACATGAGGAAATGTATTAAAGGGTTGCGGCATTAGGAAGGTTGAGAACCACTGGATTAAATTGATGCAGTCAACATATAAGAAATTTAACTCAGTGGCGTAATGGTAAATTTTGAGGTGCACATGTGTTCAGCATGACAGCTCCTAAATATATTTCCACTCCAAAGGAGACTCTGAAACCATAGGCAGTTGGGCTAATGGAGAACCACAATCCAGTTTGAGCAGTTTTCATCACCCGAAGCACCTGGTCTTTTGTACATATAATGGCTCTTAACTGCACATGGAAGACCACACCACCACAACACACTACACATTACAACACGGATGGGTCGCGACAAGAAACAAAAGGGAAGGAAGGCACTTCAAGGGAATAAGGAAGTCTGAAGGGAGTGTCAAATCTCATCACCATCTCCGCTGACAACAACGTTGCGGTGCTTCAGTCTTGTGAGATCTGGATCCATGATGAAACTTTGTGCGTGTGTTTAGAGTAGATATTTGCACATGAAATATTTTCGGTAATACAGAACTCAGCCACCAACACCTTCCACAGATACTTTGCTGTATTCAAAGAAAACACACTATTAACAAGAGATACAGTTTCATTGTGCTCCTCTACCAATTATTGCTCCGTTATCCAAGCCAAGATAGGATCAGACGGAAAACAGTGAGCCATTTTATTAAAGCAAACACAACCCACAACACAGATTTTCCTTACGTAAACACTCCCACCATAGTTTTAAATCACTGACAGTTTTTGAAGCTGAAACATGGTAAATGTTTTCACAGTCACACCAATTAGAAGGTTCAGAGGGATTCAGATGTGCATGCTATAGCCTTCTTTTTTGGGGAAAAAAAATTAAGTATTGTGAGCTTTCAGAAGTTCATGCCTGTTTGCTGCATTCTGGCTGGACAACTATGGATTTTGTTTTTTATCCACAGACCAAGATGCCAACCTTTGTAAAAAGAGCTTCTGATACAGACAAGATGGGAGCTAATCTAATCATTTTGTCCCTGCAGGAAAAAGTAGACAGCTGGTGAGATCTAGCATCTATTTGGGATCATATATTTGTAAGACATCAGTGATTAGTAGCCTGAGCACATGTGCATTTGATTTAGCTTGACTGTTCAAGGGACTTCAAACATTACTTCCTACACTCTGACATTTTGCAGGAGAAGAATCACTCCTAACACTGATATTTTTACACCAAGGATAACTGCCTATTCCAAGGATAGCTCCACTCATTTTCCTTTCCCATGTTCCCTAAAGATGACTCTCTGTATCGATTATCCAACTTCAGGGGCTCAGTAACAGAGGACCTGGTCCCAGGTTTAATTTCCAGCTTCTCCAAGGAGGACTAGGAAAGGCACTGGCCTGGAAATCTGGAGTCATCTGCAGTCTGTGTAGGTTAGCCAGATAAACTAGTAGGTGACCTGTAGCCCATTCACACTATAGAATTAGAGCAGTATTATTCCACTTTAACAGCCCTAGTTCCTTCCGAAGGAATCTTGGGGATAGTAATCTTAGTTAGTTAATCTTGGGGTTTGATGAGGCACTAGAGCTCTCTGACTGAGAATTATAGTCTCCTTCCTAAACCTCCAGTCTCAGGATTCCACAGGATAAGACCACGGCTGTTAAAGTGGAATGATAGCACTATAATTCTGTAGTGGGAACAGTCGCCTGCTGAAGAGGTAGGCCATTTCTGCACTAGACTGTTATAGTCCTCAAGGCCTCTCCCTAAACTGCAAACCCCAGGATTCCATAGGATGTTGAAAGTGGAATAATAGCACTATAACAGTCTAGTGTGGAAATGGCCGCAGTTTCCTACTCTTCTCATTAGACTATCCTTCCGTGGCAACAAAGTTAGTTGCATTGCATGGTGATATAACTTTAAAAGATACAAGGGTGAAAGTGAGCGATGGTCATCCCAGATTATACCCACAGATGACCCACATACCCCAAAGGCGGAGACCTTCAGTGGTTGCTCTGTGCACAGACAGGGCAACAATATGATGGCAGAGGGTAAGGGAGAGGTAGGGGAGTTTATTTTATATGATTAAATATCACTTGATCACAGCCTCTACCTGATAAGGTTGGGCAGTTCTAAGTCCCAAATTCTAGAAAAGAAAGCTAAAATTTATTCCTTCTATTTGCAGCGTTCAGGTTGTGAATCCTGCAGCTTATGTAAGAAAAACAAACACCACCCACAAACTGCAGGCAGGTACCAGAAGACGAAGATAAAGCCTAAGTTTTGGAAAAGGACAAAAAAAATGTGGGGAAAAGAATTGAAAGAACAAGAAGGGCAATCCATGTTGTGTGCGCTGCTCAGCGACTGTTGAAGAAGGAATGAAAACCCTGCTAAGGAAAACTCCAGGAACCCCGTCACACTACACAGTTGTAGCGCTAGGATTCCACTTTAACTGTCATAGGATTTGTGGAATGGTGGGATTTGTAATCCGTTGAGGTGTTAGAGCTCTTTGACTGTGAATCTGAAATAGCTCTCCCCAGATTGCAAACCAGAGACCTAGAGCCTTTCTGCACTACACTGTTATAGTGCTATTATTCTGCTTTTAACACCCTATGGAATCCTGGGGTTTGCAGTTTAGGGAGGGGTGTTTAGAATTTTCAGCCAGAGATCTCTTTGGCCTTAGAAAACTACAAACTCCAGAATTCCACAGGATGTTGAAAGTGGAATAATAGCACTATAACAGCGCAGTGCGGAAAGGCCCCTTTATTTGGATGATGTCCAAAGGCCTCAAGACTGACGATCATGGAAAGATCATGGTTAGACCCCATCTTGAATACTGTGTCCAGTTCTGGGCACCCCAATTCAAGAAGGATATTGACAAGCTGGAGCAAGTCCAGAGGAGGGCGACCAAAATGGTGAGAGGCCTGGAAGCCATGAAGCCCTATGAGGATAGACTTAGAGAGCTGGGTATGTTTAGTCTGCAGAAGAGAAGGTTAAGAGGGGACATCATAGCCATGTTTAAATATTTGAAGGGATGCCACGTGGAAGAAGGAGAGGGCTTGTTTTCTGCTGCTCCAGAGACCAGGACAAGGAGCGATGGATTCAAGCTGCAGGAAAGGAGATTCCACCTGAACCTCAGGAAGAACTTCCTGACAGTCAGGGCTATCCGGCAGTGGAATCTGCTGCCTCGGAGTGTAGTGGAGTCTCCTTCCTTGGAGGTTTTTAAGTGGAGGCTTGATGGCCATCTGTCGGGAGTGCTTTGAGGGTGTTCCTGCATGGCAGGGGGTTGGACTGGCCTGGCCCCTGGGGTCTCTTCCAACTCTACATTTCTATGATTCTATGATTCTATGACTGCCCAGTTCACTGAATCTACAACAACAATCAAGAATATCTCCATCTGCGACATTTTATTTCAGCCCCCATGGCAAGAGAAGTCCCCAGTTACTAAGGCAGCTTCAAGAACAATTTGGAAACAGCTTAGAAAGTAAGAAAAAAGAGGCAGAAGAGGCTATTTAAACATCCAGAGGAAGAAGGAAACAGAAATGACAATACTTGCCTGCATTTTTGTTCAAAACTTACTAAACGGCACAGGTCAATTTAGAACAAAGCAAAAAAGAAAACACCCTGGTTGTTTCATGAAAAATTCTGACTACTTTTTTTCCCCAGCATTTTTTTTTTTTTTACAAACATCACCATCCATGAAAAATGCATGGATGTATTGAAATTCCAGACCAAGGCTTTAATCTCCAGTCTGTTCTCTAAGAGGGACAGATCAGAAGAGTATAATTTGCCCTTATCATCCTGCTCATCTCCTGTGTTGACAAAAGAAATCCTTCTGTTAGTTTTTCTTAGACAAATGTGACCCCAACCTGATATGACACTTTATTTTTGCAGCTGTGCAAAACAAAACAAAAAACTCCGGCAAAAACCAGGTGCATTTTAAGCTGCTTTACCCCTCTGCCCTACCCTGGGAAGGGCAACTTCTTTTGCTCTCAAAGAAAGGGAGGGGTTGACTTTTCAAAATATTCTAGCAACAAGACTTAAGGAATAATATCCACAAAAATAGTGGCATTCTTATAAGGCTTTGAGCAACATGTGCTTGTCTGTCACAAAATTCTGCACCCTATGATTCCATGTCATTACTATTTAAAAAGGGGGGGGAGACCAGCAGCTAATCCTTTTGATATATTTTGTCTTAAATATGTAGAAACACCCACTGAAATCTCAGAAGCCAGAGTGATGGTTCATTCGGGATTGCAAATCAGACATCACAACAAACCAGAGTTTGCACTAACCACAGACGCCAGAATCCAAACCATGGTTTTAAGCTTCCAAATGTAAAAGCAAACCCAGAAGGCAAGATGTTTTTGAGTACGACAGGAATGGGCAATCTCACAGTTTCTGAAAGATAATTTTGACCCACTGTGACCTACTACTGTGAAATTAGAAATGGGGGGGGGAAATTTTTTTCAATTTATTTATTTGTATCCCACCTCTCCATATGGATCGAGGCGGTGAACAACTTACAAATAGCATGTATTTCGAAACATTTCTATACATGCCCCCAACAAGCTGGGTACTCATTTTACCGACCTGCAGAAGGATGGAAGGCTGAGTCAACCTTGGAGCCCGGCAGGATCAAACTCACAACCTTGTGGCTTGCAGTACTGGCATTTAACCACTGCGCCACCAGGGCTCCTTATCCACATAAGGTTTCAAACTTTCTTTTTTTTCCACCTAAGAAAAGATGTGTGCACAGTGCTATTATGATTTAAAGGTAAATTGCACTTTCTAGATGCTTCCAGTAGCACAATTCTTCATTGTATGTTAATTTGGGGTGAGGGACAGACTCCGAAGGTCAGAAACATGAGCGGGGCCTTTGAAGTGATGTCACCAGATGGCTTGACTTTTTAAAAATGTCCTTATTTATTATTAGTCACTGCATTCTCTTCTGCTCTGTCATGTACTGGGCCCCTTTGCAGAGAGAAACTTGGATTTCCGAGGTACCTTCTTGGCCCTGAAAGAGCAAAGAAACCACAGGCTGGGAGCAGAAGGAGACCCAATCTTTAAAAAACAATCAGCCTTTGTAAAGGTTTCATTCCAGGCTAATGGCTGGTGAAATTGTTCTGGGTAGTTAAAATGGAATGAAATGAATTAAAGAACATGAAGGGGAGCAAGCCGAGTGGTTTATTGCTTTCCTTTCAAGGCCCAACAGCTACACAGTGTGCGAGTCTGTGTGACTAGGGTCTCCGCCGTAGATATTTAGTTCTTGGGGACTGCGATGGCTGAATAAGGGCTATAAATCCCAAGCGATGGGACACAGCTCCAACAATAGCAAGCAGCACACATACAATGGCAACAACAATGAAGGCTTTCTTTATCTAAGTTTCATTTAGATCCTGCCTCTCCCCACCCCTAGTGAGCTCATGTCTGCATCCATGGTCAACCTACAACATCACTGCTCTCATTGCCGGACATTTGCTTGCTATCTTCTCCATCCCCCAACTGGCAAACAGTCAGAAGGGGAAATATGAAGGAGGGTTTGGGGAACCACTGGACATCCAGTTCTTTTCGACTTTAACTCCCAGATGCCTCAGCCAACGTGGTGAGTGGTAAGAGATTCCAAAAATGAATGTGTAGTCTAAAAGATGTGGAAAGCTCCCCAGCTCTAACATTAAACAAGTGGATGATTCTGTTTCCATTCCCTCTAACGGTCCCAATTTGGGAGGGAAAGTCCCAATTAATCCTCTGTCATCCCACTTTTTTAGCTGCTTTTAAAATGTCCCAGTTTCTCTCTCTTCCTCCCACTCCTTTTCTCTTCAGCTTACTTCAGTTTCTACATACTGAGTTCAAAGTGCAAAAGGAATTTGTCCTTGGTTAAAACAGTAGGACAAAGAAGATGGGGAAGAATCTTCCCCTTCCCAGCAGGCTCAGGCAAAAGCAAACTGCTGCTGCCCCTCCCAGGTTGTGTATTCTTTCTCATTAACAACTTTTGCCACCTTGAGCACACTCAGACGATGCTTGGCTTCACGTGTCCCAGTTTCCATCTGTAAAACTTTGGAGAGCATGTCTTCCATCTCTCGATAATGGTTTGGTTTCCTTGGGCAAATCAACAGGCATCAAAAAGGGTTCCTACATAGGAAATGCCTCAGAAAGTCCCTAATCATGGCTAGCCCAGCAACTTCCTTGACTTCATCAAACCACATCTTGCATTTAATCCAAACAGCCAAAAATACTTTCTGCAGTATTAAGCTCTACACTGGCCTAGTGAAGTTCACTTGGCAGTGATGCCAAGAAGGACCTTCTTGGTTGTGGCACTCACTCCAAGGAATTAAACTTCCATTTAGAATACAGAAATGCCCCATGGCTGGTGTTTCTGCCACCAACTAAAGGCCTACTTGTTTGTTCAGGCAGTTGCTTGATTGTTAACACAAGCCACCCCTGGTTAAGTGATTTTAAAAAAATCAGCAACTGGTTTTATTGTATCTGATTTGATTGTAAAACACTTTGAGATTTTTAAAATGAAAAGCAGCATAAAAGTATCTCACAAACCCCTCTCTAACTCAGAATTGCAAACTACCATTTGAGCCACAGATGGCAAATATTTGACCTTCCAGATGTTATTGGACCACAACATCCATTAGCCCTAGAGAGTATATCAGTGGTGGAGGATAATAAGGAGTAGAGATCTAACAATATCTGGAGGGAAGCATGTTCTCCATTCTGGGTTTGATCCAACTGGAAGTTGGTATGATAGAGCAAGGGCCACTCTGTGAAAAAAGATCTATCAGGATGAATCTTCCTCTAATTTTCCATGTGCATTCAGCAGTTTTCTTTGGTTACCTTAATCATTTATAACCCAATCTTTAAAAACCATACTGATAATTGGGTACAAATTGTCTGTTCCTTTCTAGAATTTACGGTCTAATCTGTTTCATCAGTTCCTCCACCAATGGCTCCACCATAGTAACCCATAGTAACCTTGGCCACGTCACACATTCTCAGCTCCAGAAAACTCCTTGATAGGTTTGCCTTAGGGTCGTCGTAAGTCAGAAACAACTTGAAGGGACACAACAAGAACAAGCCTCCTTTATTTCCATGCTCCCAAACCTCAAAGCTGCCAGAGACTGTGGAACGGCATCAACATTTCTTTTCACCCGCCCCAAAATTTCTGCATCCAGAATCCAGGCTACTCTGGAATTAGGAGCTGCTTTTTTTCTCACTGACATACTGTTAATGAAAAACAAGCAGTTACAGGAAATTTGACACTGTCATCCTTACAAAAGAATGCTTGAAATTGCTTAACGTTATCAGTATGATGATTTAACGTGATCAGTATAATAATTTCACATTATCTGCCTTCTTAAAGAAAAAAGACACTTTCAGAACAAAGTCACAGTAGAGCAGCTTTCAAACTCCTGCTTTCAAGTCAACTTGACTCCCAAGGAACTGATGAGCAATTTCTGCAGACTGGCCTAGCATGCGCACACAGTAAAAATGGTTAGGAGTTGTGGCAGTACATCCTCTGTGCATGCAGAAAATCCCAGGTTCAGTCCCCAGCAACTCCAGTTAAAACTTCAGTTAAAACAGGCAGAGCCCCTAGAAGTGGTTTTAAGCTGGGAGGGGGTACCAGCAGGCAGGTCGCCACTCATTTTGCTACTTGCAGGTCCTTGCAGCAGGAGGGCAAATTATTTTCCCCATCCATTATCATTCAAACTTCCCTAAATGTGAAGACTTGTAAAAGTACAATGTGACCCTTCATGCATTCCATGTAACTTACTCCCAAGTAAGTGCAAATACAGAAAACTGGAGGCACCTTTTATTCCTTGGACTGCTCAATGCAGTGGCTGTCTTGATATTTGTCATCCAGAATGATGATGATTCCTGAGGAAGCTCAGCTTCACAGAAGTCCTAATTCAATTTTGTCATATTGCCTTAGGATGTGTTCAGCCCCACATTGCCTGGTCTTAGGGGTCTCAAGCCCCCTCCCCGCACTCCAGGGTCTATGGAAAAAGAGATAGGGAAAGTGCAGCATCTGGGTCTCCTGAGAGACCTCAAAGATTGGTTGTTTTTTTAAAAAAAAAAAAGTTTTCTTCAGATCAAACATGCCCCCAATCCATTTAAAACATCACAAAAATGACAGTGTCTGTCCTCTTTTTCCTCCACTTTCAGAGGAAGGAAGTGGCAAAACCACCTCCAAATATTCCTTCGTTCAGAAAACGCTACGAAATTCATGGGGTCACCATAAGTCAACAGGTAAGTTGAAGGCGCACATACACACATTCAACAATTTCAAAGCCCCCACTCTCATGTGGACAGTCTTCCCAGGAGTGACACTGCATTGCCTCACCCAGGACCTGACTGCCCTCGTGGTGGATTCTGGGAGCTATAATGTTGGGAGATGTCACCCCAACAAGTGACTTTGCAAACCTCTGCCCCAAATGTTTTGATGTACCAGCCCCATAAGCCCCCACCCCAGCATGGCCAAAGGATCAAGGAACATGGAATCCAACGCATCAGAACAGCTAAAGCTTTCCCACTCTGTTCTAAAGAATCTGAAATAGAATGAGGACTTTTGTTTCTGAAACCTATTGCCAGTTCCAATCAGAGTAGTTGTTGGTTGTTGTTATTTGCCATCAAGTCAGCTTCGACTTATGGTGACCCCATAAATGACAGACCTCTAATATCCCTGGTCATCAACTAGCCTGCTCAGATCTTGCAAACCCAGGGCTGTGGCTGCCTTGTTTGAATCAATTCATCCATAATAGGTCTTCCTCTTTTCCTACTTCTTCTGCTTCCCGAAGCATCATCATCGCTTCCAGTGAGTCAGGCAGTCTCATGATATGTCCTGAGCACAACAGCCTGAATTCAGTTGTTTTGATTTCTAGTGAAAGTGCAGGTTTGATTTCCCCTCAAACCCATTGGTTTGTCCTTTTGGTGGTATCTACAGAACTTCTCTCCAGCGTTACTTTTCATATGAGTTGATTCTCTTCCTATCGGCCTTCTTCACTGTCCAGATTTCAAAACCATACATAGAAAGCTCTGATATCCTATTTAGAAATTAAATGAGATTTACTCCCAGCTAAGGGTGTATAGAATTGCAGTTTGGGAGCCTAACTGTAGACTTTAAATAGCATTTAGCAACAACAACCCTTTAGATGTTGCCAGGCTGCTGTTGCTGGATTCTTTAATTGAATCAACTCACCTGTAGTGTCTCCCACTTTTCCTACTGTCTTCCACTTTTCTAAACATTATCATCTTTTTCAGCCTAATGAATCAACTACTGAATTTGAGGTCAACAATTAAATCCCATTGTTTGAATGGGTCTAGGTCTAGCTGGGACCGGCAACCAGACTGAGGCTGGAGCAAACAACAAAACGTTGAAACCCAGTATGTCTTAATCCATTCCATGTGAGATAACAACTGTTTGGGGTTGGTTTGTTTTACAGAATGTTCCACCAGGGTTATGATAAGTTTTGCCCTCAGAAGGAGTATTATCTAATAGTCTTTTTAATTACATTTGCTTCAAGGCAAGAGTTCACTCACAAATATAGTCTAAAACAGTCCAATAGATGTTTAATTATAACATGGTCCCTCGAGCTGAACACTTGGCATATTTTGTAATAAAGTGTACACTATTCACAGAAGGGTAGCATCTCCTCTTTGCATGGGAAAACCCACAGGAGCAGACATATCACATAACTCCGCCAAATGAACTTCTTTGACTTAGCAATTAATTCTCATCACACAAGGGAGGTGGATTTCTTCACCCCAACAATTTTTTAAAAATGGTGGAAGGCTCAGAGCTTTCAAGCCTCAAGGAGCTTAGCATCTGCTGTTTTTAAGACCTTGTTTGCTAAGTTCTGATTTTTCACCTTATTTATTTTCCAGTCGCTCTCTCTCTTGCCCTTCCCCAAAGTCGGCAGCTGAAGATGTTTTTCTCATTTTATCTTTGCAATTAATCACACAGCTAGGCAAGACATGAGGTAGGGAGTTCAACATACTTGCCTGATCAGTTCCACCAACAAGCAGAGGGAATGCCAGCAGCCACTAGACCAGGGGTGGACAAGTGTGGGGGTGTCTGGGGGCATTTTCCCCCCTCTGATCCCTGTACAAGCCTGTACACCCAACAGTTCTCCCAAATATCTCTATCTCCACTAGAGTCCTTCCCAAAATGGCAACCCATGCAAGTGAAGTTGCATTACTTCCTGTCACCATTTTGAGAAGCACATTGATGAAAATGGAAGTATTTTGAAGGGCTCTGGGATGCTTTGGAAGGCTTTGGGTGTTTAAGGGGGGGTACTGTCCATTTAGGGACGACGCCTGAATATCATACCAATGGACGAGGGCCTCAAGAGGTGCAAAAATGAGGTTCATGGTCTTCATTTTGCCTACTCATGCCCCAGATTTACAGCTGCCCTCAGTCCCTGAGGGCACATAAGCAGGAACTCATTAACGTGGAGAGAAAACAAAGACATTTAGCATGTAGGAGTGTTTGATGGGAAGGCCCAGAGTACTGTCATTACTCTCCTAGAATGAAGAGACATGGACAGTGAGGCAGTTACAGCAGTGATCCTCAACACTTCTGCTATGTTTGATTTCTTACACAGGGATGTAGGAAGCTATAATGGCAGCACATTCAAGCTAGCTGCCCTGCTGACAGAGAACGTGCAAGAGCTTTGAGACCCACCTATCCATACCTCAGTTCATCAGAAAAACATTTCTGGATATTGCTCAGCAGACTCTCCTGGAAGAGCAATGTGAGGTGTCTCTAGGGAGAAGGAAGATTACCACATGCAGAAGGATAATGCTTGGAAGAATGTACTCCTAGAAGTGGGACTATCAGGAACCACCTGGTAGTTTCCAGCAAAACTTTGGGGAAAACTTCTAGATAGTAAGAGCTATTTGACAATGGAATAGGTTACTTAGGAAGACGGTAGGCTTTCACTCATCGGAAGCAAATGACCATCTGCTAGGAATGCTTGGTTAGGGATTCCTGCTTTGGCCATCTGGGGTCCTCTTCCAACTCTACAATGTTATTATTCTATGGAAAGATGCTTGACTCCAACTGCTAGAATCTCCAAAAGTCCATGGCTGGGGGATTCTGAGAGCCACAGCTCAAAAAAGGAACTCTTCAAAGTTCTGAACAAATTGGGTCATTTTGCTCCGAGTCCCACACTCTAACCCAAAAACAAAGGCATCTTTAGCATTTCATAAAGTACAGATGTCAGGAGCATGCAAATGTTTCTGTTGACCACCAAAATGTATGAACCACTGGAAACAAATCTTTTGCAAAATGCAGTAAGTACAAGTACCCGTAACTGCAGCTATGAAAATGTGGAGAAGAGACAGAGATGGAACAATTTTGCTTATCCCTGCTTTCAAGCCTGACTTCTTGCATCTGTATGGACTAGAAACATGTTTCTCTTCCATTCAGTGAAAGCAGCAGCGTTTCCAAATGTGCTTTGCACGTGGCTATCCTAGGGTGAGTAGATATGTAAAAAATGTAAGAAACCTGAATGAGCCAATAAAGTTTTTGGAGTCTGCAGTTCTATTAACATAAAGGCACTGACGGAAGATGTCGCTTTCAAGCCCAAAAGCATAAAGCCAAAACAGAATAGAACATTACGCCACTCCAAAGCACCCCATTTTCCTCTAAACGGGAGAGACAAGAAAAATTAAATCGATTCTCAAGCATCCAGTTCCTTCACCCAGTTTGCTTCTCTCAAGAGAACACAGGAATTGAAACACATTTCTTCACTCAAAGGAGCTCTCCCCAGAGATTTCCTGTTAAGAGACCTTTAATAGATATTCTATGCAGTCAGCTGTAACTACAAATCTGGATGATATCTATGTTATCTCTAGCTACTTCTGGAACAGCGTTGTGAAAAATTACTGTGATTAATCCAAATCTTCTCTGAGTCAATAGTATATCCTGCTGTACAACGCCACGGCATCCAAAGAGCAAAGGAAATAAAAAGATGATGTTGTGCTTTCAAACGGCCTGCCTCTGTGCTACAGATAGCTTTTTCACCGGGGCTGAGAGTGGAACTGGATGGGTGGCGGTGAGGTGGAGCAAAGGGTACCATATTCCAAAATGCTGAAAAACATAGCAGAAAAAAAACCCTCAAAGAGATGGAGAAAATAAGAAGCATAAGAAAGTTGGGAGAGGCATACATTTGAAAAGAAACATGGTAAAACAGCTGGCAAATTAAGATGTCAAGACTAAACTCACCTGATTAAGCAAGGCCAGAGATTAATGATTCCTCTCTCCAATTACCGTATCTGCCAGCGTGTAAGATGCACCAGCATATAAGACACATCCCATTTATACACCGGCAAATACTATTTGCTGGTGTATAAGATGCACCCCATTTTCAAACAGAAATTTTCAGGGGAAAAAGTGAATCTTATATGCCAGCAAATAGGTAATAGGATAAACAGGCCTAGCACTATAGAATTTTACTTCAACTACTTGTCACCACATCTTTCTACCACAACATTTTCCCCCGCAGGTAGTTTACTAGTCAAAATGTTAAAAGCAACTACAAATATAGGTTGGTTTGTTTGTTTGTTTGGAGTATTTATACCCTGCCCTTCAGCCAAAAAGCCTTCCAGAGCAGCTTACAAACAAACTTGACCATTCCTTGCCCTTTTTTTAAAAAAAGGACAAACAAAGGCCATTTCCGCACTAGACGGTTATAGTGCTATTATTCCACTTTCAACATTCGATGGAATCCTGGCGTTTGCAGTTTAGGGAGAGGCCTCAAAGGCCCCTCCCTAAACTGCAAATGTCAGGATTCCATAGGATGTCTGAAAGTGGAATAATAGCACTATAACAGTCTAGTGCGGAAATGGCCAAGGAAAAGGGGAAGGTAATGGAGTAAGGAATTAGATCCAGGAGATACTGGCTGCTCTTCTCTCCCTCACAGGCCAGAGCAACAGCAGTTGGAACATAGAGGGAGGGCCTCTCACCAGCCACTGGGTCCAAGGCAAGATGCTCTTCTCTCCCTTAGAGGCTAATAGCAACTGGAATATGGAGGGAGGATCTCTCAGCCACCACTGGACCAAGGCACAAGGAAGGTTTGCCTGGCTGCTCTTCTCTCCTTTGGAGGCCAGAGCAATCACAAAAAGATGTCGCAAAAATCCACAATCTGCAGACCAAATCCACAATTTGCAGATCAAGCCAACCGACACTGCTAAGTGATCTGCAGAAGAAAACAAAACACAATTCCAGCAAAACGCAGAGGGCCCTGGCCTTCCGCACATTTAACAGGCAGCCCAAGGACTCCATTCAGAATCACCCCTTGGGGAGTAATCCACTAGGAATGACCTGCCTCTCAGCAATGCTATTGAAATACAGCCCTTCCTAGAAGGTTGTTGCTACATCTCCACGTCCTCTTGTTCTGCTACAGTTCTCACCCAGCCACAGTTGCTGATTCTCCACTGGCAGTAGCAACAAACTATAATCACAGTGAACAAAAGTTGTGTAGGAACACAGTCATGATTGTCTGTTGCCCCCCACTCTTATGACACATGAAATTAATTTCCAAAGAGGTATCTGTTTCACAGAAGCATTGTCTCAGGAGCTACAGCAATGGAAATTATATGGCCCTCCAAATATTATTGGACTCCAACTCTCAGCATTCTCGGATAGCAAGGATGCTGGGCGTAGCAGCTCAACAACATCCAAAGGGCCATTTGAGCCTATCCAAATCCTGAGAAACTCCAAAGGAATACAGGAATAAAATTTCAGGGAGAGTGGACTACTTTAAAGGACCCATTTTATATTTTCCATATAGATAAAATACAGCTTCCTTCACCGCGGGTGGGGAGAGGACAAGGAAGGCTGCCACGTTACTATTACTATTATGATGATGATGCCCCTCATCATCATCAAAGTCTCAAGGTCACCTGTCAATAACAGAACAAGCCCTTCGTAAATCACAGCACTTCACAAATAAATTCCTCATCAGTAATTAAAACCAGGCCTTCCCAGTCCTGTGTTATCAGCTCATCAAATTCATTGCTCATCTAGAATAACAGATCCACATCTGCAGTCATTACAGCACGCCAGATAAATCAATCCCTTCAATGATGCTTTGAGCCATCTCTGCTCCCTTTTAACCATCCCGATATTTATTTCCCTCTGACACATCTGACATTCTATTTACTGTAGGCAAATGGAAGTCATACGGCACCTTGTAATGGCTTTACCAAATCCCATTGTGGGGAGCATCTTTGAAGACGGATGGTTGCAATAAACAAGGTTTTTATGGTGCAAGTGTGAGCATCTAACTTCCCCCCACCCTATATGCCACTTTGACTTCTGAGGCAAAAAAGAGGAAGAAAAAAAGTTTAACTTATTTACGCATGATTGCAGGTGCAGAATCCTTCTTAATGAGTCACCAGAGTATTTTTTTTTAGGCAATGTGACATATTTTGAATTGGCTGGTGGAACAATGGAGAGCATGCAAACGAAGACAGGCACAACTTTTGAAAGTCTCACGTGCAGAATTAAAGATAAAAGTTCTGATTAAGGTTGCCACTCACTCCAAATACAAATGTGTCACACTCTGATCACAGAAATAATATACGATACTATGATATATGATATGATATAATACCCCCAACATATTGTGGCCAGAATCCTATCAATGACTTATGCATGCATATGTTCCCTAAAGAAGCGGTTGGACATTTTTATGTGACGCGAACATCTGTATTCAGTTCAGTACGGTGGAAGTGGACATACAAGTCGTATTGCACTGAGTATCATGCAGAAACATTCGGTTGCAGATCCAGCATCACAATTCACTAAAGGCTTGCAGATCTTTGTCCCAGACTATTTGAAAGACTGCATCTTCCTCTATGAGCTTGCCCAACTTTTAAGGTACTTGGGGGTGGGCTTTCTTTCTGTCCCACTACCATCATAGGAGCACCTGGTGAAGAAATGGGAGAAAGCCTTCCTGTTGTTGCGTCTAAATTTTGGAACTTTCTCCTACAGGCAGATTTGATTGGTCCCCTGGCTTGTTCTCTTTCCACCAACAGCCAAAGATTTTTCATTTGGACAGGTCTTTCACTCTTAATTTACTACGGCAGAAAGGTCTTTTAATAGGGTATGTTATGCATTCATCCTTTCTAATATGTTTTAATTGTTTTAAAAAGTTTTAATTTAGTTTTTTTAATAGAATTGTTTATTTAATGGTTTTTCAACTTTTGTATCAAATAGGTCTTAGCCGTACTTTGTTTTAATCTGTTGTAACCCACTCTTGAGTCCGTTCTGGGAGAAAGACGGGTTATAAATTAAATAAATAAGATGGTGTTGTACCATTGTCACATACATGAATGTACTACTATGCCTCATCCCCTTCATGTTGGATTTCGGCCATTAACGTACAGTTCATATAAGAGCAACTACTATGCCTCATCTCCTTGATGCAGGATTTCAGCCATTAACATACAGTTCATATGAGAGCATTCTTGTCATTTAAGCAGTGCAGAATGAAAAAATAAGCTTAGATGCAGCTTCTGTATTTCCAAATACCATTCTGTCAGTCCCAGGCATATAAAATGGACAATCCTATAAGAAAGTGGATTTTAAAATGTCGTTGCAAGGTGCCTTGGGGTTCTTCAATGAGCTGATTAGCAACAGTCAAGAAGATTTTTCTGAATGACAGCTCACTTAGTAACGACAGTTCCTACCCCCTCCCCAGCAAACGCACAAGGCAAAGGAATGCCATTCATGGCTGCATGCTCATTTTACATGGATCATGGCAAGGTCCAACAGGCCAGGCCAGAGCTTGGAGTAGACCAAGCACACGTTCAACAGTACAGTCCATGAGCTGCATAGAAATGGTTCCAAGTTCAACCTGAAGTGTCTCTGGCTAAAAGGATCAGGTAACAGGTGACTGCAAAGGCTTCTTCTGGGGTTCATGGAGAGCTGACAGGGAGGATGGTAGCTTTTGTTTTGCAGATGGAAGGTCCCAGGTTCTGTCCCCATCATCTCCAGCTAAATGGATCAGAGAGAAGATTAAAGGGTAGACCTCTGCCTGAGACCCTGGACAGATGCTGCCAGCCACAACAGATGAGATGGGGAAACAATGTCACGGAGTATACAGCAGCTTTTCTCCAGTCACACAAGCCCAGAGAGGAATCTATTCCAATATGAGTTTCTCCATCTACTTTGTAGGGGAGAGATTTTCCACCAGAGCATGCAATGTGACCTGAGTTTCTTAGGCTTTATTTAGTGGCTGAATTAAGCTAACAAAGTGATTTGATCATCTATTTTGATTCACCTTCTAAAACACATAAGTGCACACGCAAGGAAGCAAGCTGCTCTTCTTGTTCATGTTCATCAAGAGAAGAGAGGAAAAGACTGACCAACCAAAACCTCAAAGAAGAATCAAGTCCCATGCTCTTCAGGAGACACTCTCCCCAATGGCACCATGGAGCTCAGATACAGTGTTATTTGGGGGGTATGCTTGGGCCTGAGGGAAGTCAGTACAGTGTTGTAGTAGAAAGTGTTGGACCAGAACACTGGGAGATGAGGGTTTGAATCCCCACTCAGCCATGGAAACCCACTGGGTAAGCCCCAGCCTCAGAGAAAGGCAATAGAAAACCCACCCTGAACAAGTGTTGCCGAGAAAACCCTGGACTTTGTCCCATATTGCTGGTTAGGAGCATATAAGGTAGCAAAAGCTATTTATCCTTGCTGGAGTCCAGAATCTGCAAATCATACCATCATCAGGCTATCAAAACTGCTCTTTGACTTGGGCAGTGCAGAAACTCTGGTGAGAAAAACATTCCGTTCATGAAGTGCAGCCGCAATCAGCAAACACACCAGCAAATGGATGTTGCAGTTCATCAACATCTGGAGAACCATAGGTTCTGGACCTCTGGGTCACAGATACATCCTCCTAATTATCAGTTGCAGGGAAGAAATAATAGGAGAAGGCTATGATCCAATTTAGTTCCTGTAGTCCTGATCACATGCTTGGGAATTTAAAAAGAAATAAGCAACAGCTGGTCTTGAGTAGGAGAACAACCACCACCTCACAACTGCAAACACAGGTGTATAGGTCAAAGATATTCCTCACCAAGCCCGGATGGTAAATAATTCCAACTACTAAAAATAAATATCTTCCAAGCAACTACATAATTTCCCTACTTCCTTTTTTAAAAATATTTTAATGTGATTTCTATTTTAATTAGCTAAATACATTTCCAAAATGCACAATTTATCTCAGCCTGCAACTTGGAGACCTTTGTATGGCTCCCCGCTGGAATTTTGCAATAAATCACAGCTAATAAATAGGAGCAAACCGTGTGCCAGCCAGCCAGCTTTTCTTGAGGAAGGAAATGTCATTATTTGTAAGCTAAAATTTATTTTCTCCTTTTCATCTTCAAAGCATTTTACAGCCCTTAACCGAATGACACAGAGCTTCATGTTCCTACTGGTGCTTGGGACATAGGTCATTAGAGTACACAAGAAGGACCTGCAACAAAATGGTACTTCTGTTTGGGATGCCAGCCAACCAGCCAGCTCTAGTCCTCACCAGCATATTTGCTTTCACACACACACACACACACACCAAAGTCCTATCCCCAAAATCAGTTAGTATTCCATGTCCACTAAGCATGTTCAGTTCTCAGGCAGCTGCAAAGCTTGAAGCTCCCATCTCTCAGGTACAGATAGTCAACTTTTAATAGATCAAAACTCCAAAAATAAGTTTGCTACAGCTACACAAGAGTGTTAAAGAACTTGTGACTCCACAAATGTTGTTGGATTGCAACTCCATTCCTCCCTCACCACTAGCTTTCCTGTTGAGAGCTGACGGAAGCTGCTGTACAACAGCATCGGGGGGGGGATAATTTTTAGTGTTTCTCATTACAAGGTCTAGGCAGTAAGGGACAGGAAAGAACCCCTGTCTGAGATCATGGAGAGTTTTTGCCAGTCAGAATATAGACATCTGGACAGGTAGTCTGTGCTGGTATCAGCTAGCTTTCAGTATTCAAGTATCTCTTACCAGAGCTCAGAAAACTTCTGGTCATGGTCAATTCTGAGAGATGTTCCAAGAGATTCACCCCAAAGTGGGAATGACCAAGGAATAATAATACATCCAAATAAATGTAGATTCTGGTTTCTGATACATGTCTGAAAGAAGTGTAAAGTAGGATAGTAACAAGGGAATACAACTGCCTGTTGGTAGATGTAGTTAGAGATGTAAAATTTCTGGACATTTTGAAGTCAAGGATGAAAAATATTTTTGGAGGGATTAAAAAAAATAGAAATTTTCAGAAAAAAAAAAGGAAAAATGTAATATTAGCACCTAGGTTACGTTAGGAACACAAAATGCATTAGGTATATATCAATTTGGCATAAAATCATCATGTTTGATATATTAAAAATACAGTGTATTCAGTTCAGCCTGTTGTCCAGGTGCTAATAATGGGTGAGTAACTTCAAGATGCTTCTCACTGTCCCAGCTTCTCACTATTCTTTCACTTGGACTTGGTCCTTTAAACAGAAGACACCTAGAACAGACGACTGTATACATAAAAGCAGGAGACGTGGCTCCTATATGGAAAATGCTCCTCCATCTCCTCAATCTTATCATCTCTGACATAGTTAAAGAAGTAAAAAGCAAACAACAGCAAGAAAGAGAATCCAAAGAGCTCCATGGATTTAAAGTGGAGTACAAAGGTCTCTACGGGGAAGGGGTAGGTAACTGTCAGAGGCTAGAGAGCTACACTGCCCCCCAAAAAAGAGACCCTGGCAGGCTGCACCCCACACAAATATGCACCAATATGTTCCCAGACACTCCTTTGGAAGAATTTTTGCCATGTTTTGGGTTCCTCTGAATCACCTTCTAAGAAAAGTCTCTCCTCGGTCTAAAATGTCCCAGAGCCCAAAATCATGATGACAATGGCCCCTTCTGGGCATCTGGCAGCAAAACACCCACCACCCCCATTTTTGACCCTTGGAATTCACTGACAGAACCTCCATGATTAGGAACCCTGATCAGGTAGAGTGAACTTCCTTCCACTGATGGGACCAGAAGAAGCTTCTCCATACCTGATACTATCAGTTCACACAGTTGCTCCCACAGTCACCTGGCTTGTAGTAATAGGCAGTTCAAAGTAATAGGTGGTTCACAAGTATCAGCTCCAGAAGGTAGTGTTTCATAAGCCACTGGATGAATCAGAGCTTAGGAATAATGAGGGCCAGCTCTAGTATTAGGTGGGGTGAAGTAATCATCTCAGTCAGTAGCTTCTGAGTGTCAAGAAAGGTCAGCAAGTTTTGGCTGTTTCATTTGTTATTGTTGTATTTTTTTAATAGTCAAAGAAGAGAAGAGAGGAGTACTTGAAGAAGTTTTGTGTTAAAATAACTAAGGGGGCTTTGAGAACCATGCACTATGACTGGGAGTGGGGAGTTTTGCTGTTCTCCCTAAGGTTGAAAAACATTTTAAGACTGATTCAGGGGAAAGTCAAAAGGGACGTTCAGACCAGTAGGGTCTTTAAGCCAAGCCAGCTGTGGGGTTCTGGGAGCTGTCAAAAATGAGTTCTTCCAGACTCTGCTTAAGATTTTGATGCAGGTTATCATGTGTTCAGTTACCATGTGAGTTTACTCCATGAGGTCAAGTACTGAATAATTCAAGTTGTCTGAACTACATGGGATGATTCCTTTGTGGGCTAAAGAATTACATAGTACGACTCTTAAGGAGTAAAGAACTTCTGTTTTCTCCCTCTCCCAGATTCTTTAAATAACTGTCTAAAATTACTGCTCCGTAGGCTAACATACGCATAAGCTATCACCACCACTGTCAGAACTCAAAGGGAAAGATACAGATACAGAGAGACACATACTCAAAGCTTAAATTATGTACGCTTTTGGGAGGACATGGCCAACTGTGGAGATCAGCAAAACTGCAATGCTCTTCTAGATTCTCACCAGCTGATCTAGGCAAAAGGGAAGAAGTGAGCATTGTACAATTTAGAAGCCACTACAAAAATTAGGAAGACTACAAGGGAGGGACTTTGGGGAGATATCCAGGGCCTCACTCAATTCAGATTGCAATTATTTTCTGAATGCACTGCATTTTTAATATATCAGACATGAAGATTTTATGCCAAACTGATGTCCACATAATGCATTTTTATGTTCCTAAAATAACAAAGTGACTTTCAATGTATGGTCAGTGCTAATATTGCATTTTTCTCAACTTTTCTGAAAATTTATGTTTTTTGTTAATCCTCCAAAAGTACATTTTGCCCCACGACTTCAGAATGTCCAGAAATTTTACCTCTCTAATTACATCTACCAACAGCTGGGCAGCTGGTCGTATTTCCCTGATGCCACTCTACTTTCCACCCCATTCAGACCTGCATCAGAAACCAGCATCCACATTTATTCAGATATATTATTCCTTGATTCTCCCCCATTTTAACACCAAGATAGAAACCTTAATTTGGAAAAGTTACTTTTTGGGACTACATCTCTCAGAATCTTCCAGCCAGACTTTGGCTACTGATGGTGACAAAAACGGAAATTTTCTGAGCTCTAGAAAAAGCAGACTTGGGCTATTTCCACAGTAGACTGTTATAGTGCTATTATACCACTTTCAACATCCTATGGAATCCTGGGGTTTGCAGTTTAGGAAGGGGCCGGCCAGCCCCTCCCTAAACTGCAAACCTCTGGATTCCATAGGATATTGAAAGTGGTATAATAGTGCTGTAACAGTCTACTGCAAAAATGGCCTTAAATACAGAAAGCTAACTGGTACCAAGTCACCGTGAATACCTAGTCCAAGACTCAATATTCTGACTGGCTGGAACTCTCTATGATCTCAGACAGGGGATCTTTCCTGTCCTCTACTAGTCACTCCTTGTAACGAGAAACACTGAAACCTGACCATAGGATCATCTGCCACCAAATACAGAGGCATTATCACTTAGCTACATCTCCCTCCCATAGAGACTAAGAAGAGTCCTCAAGATATTACAGAAGACCCAAATGAAACTGGAAAGTACCACCTTATTGCATTTCTTTGGCCCCACTCAGAGAAACATTAGATAAGACAGTTCATTTTTGGATACCACCTTGATTGAGACCCTTAACCATAATGTTTGCACAGAATCAAGAGCTGGCAAGGAAACTAGAAGTTACCTCGTCCAATTCCTTGGTCAGCAGAGGAGGCAACAGCAACAGTCATGACAGATAAACATCCAGCCCCTGTTTAAGTACATTCAGCATAGGAATACCCACTTCCCCCCCATCACAGTCTGTTCTACTGTCAAACAGCATATGACATCTGGAATTTTCTTGTCATGTTTAACCCAATTCTGCTTCCCCACAATTGCCACTCACTGGTTTGAATCCAACTCTTTAGAGCAACAGAAGACTAGTCTGATCTGTCTTCTGAGTGACAACTCATCAGATATCTGAAGACCATTCTCATGCCTCCCCTTATCTCTTCACTTTGCTGGGCTAACCCTAGCCAGCTCATTCAAACGTATTTATATCCTACCTTTCGCCCAGCACAGGACTCCAGACAGCTTACAACAAGTTAAAACAACAAAAGAAAACTATCAGTACAAAATAAAAGAAGAATTAAATCTGATTTTTAAAAACCCACCAAGTTATGAAAGTCAAAAACACACTTAGAACATAATTAAAAAGATATACCGGTAAATACAACACGTTCCATTAAAAACTCCTTCTACTCCAACAAGTTAAGAAACATTCCTCAGACACCTACATTTCCAACTTCCACATCATCCACTATACAATGTCAGCCCTGTGATTCCACTTTAGCTGCTGTGGCAACGTCCTAGAGCATCTTGTAGTTTGGGGAGGCACTATAGCTCTCCAGCTGGGAATTCTAAACACACCTCTCCAAACTACAAACCCTAGGATTCCACAGGATGTTGCCATGGCAGTTAAAGTAGAATCATTGTGCTATAACTGTATAGTGTGAAAGGGCCTCTGCTCACACCTTTCTCTGGATGTGCTCCAGTTCTGTCAATGTCCTTCATTTAAAAGTACCTCACCCCAAACCGTCCCTGTATTCTGGCATCAAATAGAGCCTTAACAAAGCTCTCCAAATCCTAAGTACTCCTAACACCTTCGCACAACACAATGTTCCGCTTTTTGCTTCCTTCTCCCAATTCAAAACCTGTCCCTTTAACACATCATTCCTAATTAGATGATTAGTGCTTGGAAGGGCAGGAGATAAGTCATTTGCATAATTTAATCATAAAGAGAAGTTAAAGATATAGATTTTGCTGTTCGTTTGTACAATTATCTTCTCCAGCCCAGAGGCAGAAGGGGTTGGGGGTGAGGAGAAAAAGGGAGGGTGAGATATTAATGTGATTAAACAGTATTTCTGAAAAACAGGCAACTGTGTGTCCTGTATTAAAAACAGAGCTAGAGGCAAATGAAAGATTAATTTCAGAAGACAATCAATTTTATTCTACATGACTGTAATAAATAACGGCTCATCTGCAGACAAGTCATTAGGCCCTGGGTGAGTACATGTGTCACGAAGTCTAAATGACACACAAGGCGGAATATTCCACTCAAACAGACCAAAGAATAAATAGTCCTCCAGCTGCCATATCAGCCTAGAAATGAGAGGGTTTTCTAGAAAACGCAGGTAGAACTGGATTAAGAAATAAGTGAAGTAGGTATAAAAGATATGTCTCCCAAAGTAGGATCCACTGCTGGAGTGGAATTTGTCACCTTCCACTTTCAACCACAGATGGCATGGTGATAAATGTGGGGTGGCCAAAAAGTCTCCCATCCAGGCCTTATTTCATCGAAACTGGGCTAGAGGACATCATGGGCTATTGACTCAGTGGTTGGCACAAAAATGGTATACACAGTTCACCTTCCATTGTAAAGCTAGCAAAATTGATCTCTGCAGAAAAGCGGTATTAGCATGGATTTAAGAAAAAAAAGTAGCAGGAAAATGCAAAGCGTCAGCATGCGTTCAATGAAAAGAATGATTACTAGCAATTGTGAGCGATTACAATCTGATCCATATGTGCAAATGTATTGTCCCATAGACTTAGGCCATTTCCGCACTAGACTGTTACAGTGCTATTATTCCACTTTCAACATCCTATGGAATCCACGGGTTTGCAGTTTAGGGAGGGGCCTAAACTGCAGTTTAGAGAGGGGCCGTTCCCTAAACTGCAAATCCCAGGATTGTATTGGATGGTGAAAGTGGAATAATAGCACTACAAGAGAGTAGTGCGGAAATGGCCATAGTCAACCCAGGGGCCCACTCTGGACTTCTGGGCCCTGGTAATTTCTACCAGTTACCTTTTGCTCCAGTCAGGGCTGTTACCGTTACTTGGTACTTGCCAGTTAGACTATAGACTGTTTGGTATAGAAGATAGAAATCATGGAGACCTCTGGCTGCTGAATTCCCAGCATTCTTACTTGATCACGGCTGCTGGGACTTACAATCCAACAAGACCTGAAAGGTTGTACAATTCCCACCCCTGAAGCTGTTCTGGCAGAACTGCAACCTAAAGTTTCAACACAGGAGTGTTTTCTTTGCATGCGTGTATGTGTGCCTGCATTTGTTTATTAATTTTAATACAAACTAACATAAACACAAACTGACACTTTTCAACACAAACTAAAACACACAATACCTAAACATCAAATTAAAAACACCAAAAACTAACTCACTAAAATGCTACCTTACTAACTAATTAAACGCTAACTTGTTAAAACACAAACGAGCTCTGAATCCCCCCACCCCCACCAAACTGTAACGAAAGAGAGAAGGTAAAGGGAGGGGGAGAAATATTATTCTACCATCACAGATCCAACAACGTAATCTTACTAGAATTGTTGCTGTTGTTGTTGTGTGCCTTCAAGTTATTTCCAACTCATGGAAACCCTAAGGCAAAACTATGGCCATTTCCGCACTAGCCTGTTATAGCGCTGTTGTTCCACTTTCAACATCCTATGGAATCCTGGGGTTTGCAGTTTTGGGAGGGGACGGCCGGCCAGCTGGCCAGCCCCTCCCGAAACTGCAAACCCCAGGATTCCATAGGATGTTGAAAGTGGAATCACAGCGCTATAACAGGCTAGTGTGGAAATAGCCTATCTCAGGGTTTTCTGCGGACGAGAGTGTGTGACACACCCAAGGTTGCCCAGAGGGTTTTCATGGCTGAGTGGAGAATTTAACCTTGGTTTTTTAGTCCAACATTCAAACTGCTACATCATGCTGACTCTCAAAATTGTTTGAGGGCACCCAGAGGGTACCTCCTGTTACTGCAGGTTAGACCTCCTTGGAGATACCCCTAGATATCATTTTGATATCAATAATTTGGCTATCTTCTCCCACCCCTCTCCACGTGTTTGTGAGGCCTCCGGACAAGCACAGAACTAGGCTTGGCCACTAATTGCTGGACATTCCATTCTCCACCCAGGCAGGCCAGAAATAGCCAGATCCTCGTTTTAGGAGACCTCCCTGCAAACACCCTCATTATGTATGCATGCTGTTAACAAAGGACTCCCTGTCCCGAGCAGGCACCCTGGCAAGCTGAATACTCAACTGCCAAGCACTGAGTATTTGCATACTGGCTAACTCTTTGTAAATTCGGACTTAGTCATGCTAAATTCTGACCTTTCCAAAGCTTTGTCCCGCTCCTAAATTGCACTGTTTTCCCCAAGTACGGCATAGCCTGCAGTCACATTTCTCCCTATAAAAACCCCTGATTCCGAGACCTTCCTCGGATCGCTCCCGAGTTCCAGACCGTCTTGCTGCCGCTTTGCCTGGCGAGTTTCCCCTCAGCTCCATGTGCTGAGCTACATCGAACCCCAGCATTGCTCTCTATCTTCTTTCCGGGCTTCAGGAACAGGTTTCATATCACCCGATTCAACTATCCCTCTGAAAATCCTGCTATCCCACTCAACCCTTTATTTTCCTTAGTTATCTGTGTGCATGTGTTGCTTACATTGCGTGCCTGTATTTAATAAAGATCATTCACTAATTTTCAACACGGTTTGCTTCTTGACTTGGCCTGACCCCGTAAACATTGGGTTACAAGATCCTGCTGCGTTACCCTGCCTCTCGTTCCGCCAGCAGTGCTCTAACCTAATTTTCCCCAAAGTGTGCTGTTGTTTGGTTATTTAGGTGTCCCTCCCGGGACCCCCAGTAAACAGGGTAACACTCCCCTCCAAGAAGTACGTATCATCTTTTCCCACTTGGTTGGCCTTCAACTGGATTTTCAAAATGTATGTATTCAAGTCTGTATTGGGTTGATTTCAGTGTAATGTCCTTTCAACTAAGCTTTTGTTTACTTCTATTGCTTCCTTCCCTTATCTTCTTATTTTAATAATTCACATAAACTTGATTATTTCTTAGGACTTCATTATATATTTTATATTGTTATTGAAGTTCTAAATTGTTTTGTGAAGTTTTTAGTTTCAGTTAGAAGGAAATAGTTGCTGCAGCAATAACATAAATAAAACGGAGGAGAAACAGTAGCTACAAAAAACAGAAATAATAACACAAGATAAAATGAGCCAGTGTGGTATAGTGCCTTTGATATTATCGACTAGGGCTCTGGAGACCAGAGTTCGAGTCATCACATAGTCATGGAAATCCAATGGGTAAGTCACACTCTCTCGGCTCAGAAGAAGGCAAAAGCAAACCTCCTGTGAACAAATCTTGCAAAAAAAAACAAGAACCCTGTGATAGGGTTGTCATAAGTCAGAAATGATCGGAAGGCACACACCATCTACATAATCTTTAAAATAAATTAGAAGTTACCATTCTCTTTTCTGTTCCAAATTATACAGAAATACACAAGCCAAATGTCTTCCATATACAGTACAGTGTGTGCATGTGTGTGCGTGTGTGTGTATGTACGTATAAAGATATAGGCACAAAGAGACACACAACCACACTGACAAACTTAGGCACTGGTTAGCAGAGAAAAGGTGAATTTAAAACAATGAACTAAAACTAAAGAAAAATTTGCAGCCCTATTAGAAATCCATTAGCCATTACGATAAAGAACCTGTTTCTTACATTGCTCGTGCGGGAGGTAGTTCCTTACTGACTAAGGGGTCTCTGAGGATTTTCTCTGGATATTGAGGGTCACTAGCAAACCTGCACCACAACCACTCCTGCGCAATTTTTAAGCATTCTGTCAATGACTCTCCGGGGTCTGTGAGCAGCATCACGCTCCAGTGAGAACAGCTGTGCCAGGAAGGCGTTCTGCCTCCACCTGTGACGGAGAGAAGCCTGAGGTTGTTCCCTCTCTCTCCAGAAGAACTCCATTTTGCATAAATGCATAGACGGCTTCACGGTACAAACACACCAATGCTTTATCAACCTTAGAGAAAGGGATCATAGAGGCCATTTCCGCACACGACTGTTATAGCACTATGATTCCACTTTCAACATCCTATGGAATCCTAGGGTTTGCAGTTTCGGGAGGGGCCGCCTGGCCCCTCCCGAAACTGCAAACCCTAGGATTCCATAGGATGTTGAAAGTGGAATCATAGCGCTATAACAGTTGTGTGCGGAAATGGCCAGAGACTATTCCAGTTGACAAAGGCTTTGGTGGGCCTACCTGGTAGAAGCAGTGTGCCACAAAGGTGCTCTGAGGAGCACTAGGTGACTGTTAGAGAGTGCCACTTTAATTTCCCACAATCCAGCTGCACAAGAAAGTGTCTCCAATTGAAATTATTCTGGGATGGTATGCAACAGGACAGGTCATCACAGAACACTTTGTCTCAATTCATGAATATTACAGTCGAGAAGCACACAATCCGATTCATCTCACTGTGGATACAAAATGGGCGCATGAGTATTAAGGCACAGTACCTCAATGGGAGCAGTGGTGGAATTTGGCAGGTGCGGACGGGGGAGTGAGAGGGGATGGGGCTATGGTGCGGGGGGCGTGGCCATGAGCCGGGATGCCCCAAAAACATCGCTGCCAAGGGTGAACCACCCCTATCACCCCCCGTCCCTATGCGACGGTGCAGAAGACATATTGGCCATTTCCGCACAAGACTGTTATAGCGCGATGATTCCACTTTCAACCTCCTATGGAATCCTGGGGTTTGCACTTTCGGGAGGGGCCAGCTGGCCCAGCCCAAAACTACAAACCCCAGGATTCCATAGGAGGTTGAAAGCGGAATCATTGCGCTGTAACAGACTTGTGCGGAAATGGCCATTGTCTGGTAAAGTGTCTGCTGATAACACTGCTTTTTTGATGGACCTCATTAACCAAGTTTCAAAGATTTCCCCAGAAGATTTTGAGACAACGTTGAACAGCAATATCAACAATCTGCTGACGGTGACTTACTTGGCAAACCTCACCCAGTCACAGATTGCACTCAATGGAAAAAAATTGAATCTGTAATAAATCTTCTAACAGAGCGTGGGGAAAAAATCTTAAGAATCAACTTTTAATAAAAATAATCTAAAAAATAATAATAATTTCCCAGAATCCCCCAGAGTGATACTATATACAGAGGCATTGTGGGGAACTGAAATGGCAATTAGACCCATCCAGTTGATACTGCTTAGTGTACCAGGTTAAAAAATATATATATGAAAAGGGGATCCAGAGAGTGGGCCCTGCTTCCCCATCTGGCCTTGATGCCAGATATGAACTAAAGGCTTCAAGTAACACCTGATGACTTTTTAGGGACATGCAAACTCCCAACTTCATGAGTTTCTCATTTCTTCCCTTTTCTATGTGAGCTCTGCTGATTTTAATCATCTTTACTGATCTTACTGTTAACCGTTACAATATTGAGGTTGTTAAGCTTATGTTAAAATGTTCTGAACAAAGGGCAGCTTAATAAATTATTGTAAGAAAACTGTAAAAACTGAAATGGGATCCAACACATCTGGGAAATTCACATGTGCCAAAGTTTTTACTTTAGGGCTCTTTTTACACTGCTTTGGGCCTTTCCACCCTACACTGTTATGGTGCTATTATTCCACTTCCAACATCCAATGGAATCCTGGGGTTTGCAGTTTAGGGACAGGTATTTAGAATTTTCAGCCAGAGAGCTCTTTGGCCTCAATAAACTACAAGCCCCAGAATTCCACAGGATGTTGAAAGTGGAATAATAACACTATAACACGCTGCTGCAAACTGACAGTCTGTGTTCCTCCAGCTCTCCTTCATCATCTTTCCAATGCTGATAGTGCTAAAAAAAATTCCAGCTAGACAGAGGACAAGGAAGAAAGCGGGCCTGGGTAGATGCACAAAGACTTTGTACAAAAACCCTTCTCTATCAGAGGCTTTGTTAAGTCAGGTAAACTTAAATCTTTAAACTTAAAACTAGTAATTCATCAAAGTGAGTGCAACAGAACACTTACTTACTAAGAATCAGCCAGGCCTGTAGTTGGAACCACTTTTCCTGATCATGAAGGGAACCCAGTCCTAACCATATTTACTCTGAAGGAAGCCCCCACCGAGTTAAAAATATTCATTTTTGTTTCCCTACGATTTCCTAACAGTCAGACAATACTGCCACAAATAACACAACTGCAGGAGTTCTGTACGGTTTTCTCCTAGTATTCCATGTTTTGCAAAGTCTTCTCAGAAATTACATGCACTTTTTCTATGCCTCAAGCACATTTTTGTGCAGAAAACACAGGTTCTACACAGGAAATGGTGTACTTTGCACACACAGACCCACAAAAACACCTTCTGCATAGAGAACAAAAAGTGTGACCCTGGTACAGAAAAAAAAATGAATACTTCTGTGTAGAATAATTCCATGGATCAGTACACAAAGTGTACATATGAAAAGAACATTGTGCAGATGCCTTCATTCTGTCCTGCACAAACTGATAATTATTTGGCCTTCTATGCAAGAGCAATAGAGGTGAAGAAGTTTAGGAGGGCAGCATGAAATTTATTTCCTTATATGATGCAATGAGTGGACCAATTTACAAAACTAGCTTTCACCAAAAATGCCAAAGGGGTATTGTGTGTATATGATGTGTTATATGGTTTGCTGATCGGCCGATTTCAGGCTCCTCTTCGTTTTTTACAAGCATCTCTACAAATCTGGTGCAAAAGGTAGAGACTTAGAATGTTACAAATTCCAGATACAAGAATTAGTTTTCAGTACTGAATAGCATTTCTGTATAAAACACCACTTCTGCCTACCCTGTGCTTTCTTGATGTCTAGAGTACAAATTAAGGCTGGAAGAACATAATCTTATTGGTCCTTTTGTTAAATAATTCAGACTTGCAAAGCAGAGTTGGATCTACTATTAAAAAATCCACATACATACCCAAATATCCACACCTACCTTCTCCTTCCACGTCTCCTATATTAAACTTACCATCTAGGGCACCACATTTCTCATATCATCAGATCTCTTGTTTCAGATAGAAAAAGCAGTAGACACATTAGTAAAGAATTAAGTCCAAAGTTTAGGACTGTATCCTTTTAAGTTTTACGACCGGCAAATGCTTTCCAAACAATAACTAAATTGCCCAAGCTCTGAGAAAGCATCAAGCCATAACAGTGATAACTGTTAATCCAATGCACCTTTTATACAAACCAATAAATACACAAGTGGAAAACCAGCACAGATGTTCATCTCTAATGCAATCTCCATTCAATTTCCTAAGTGCGGTCCCTCTGTGCAAACTAGCTTAGCGTTATGTTTAGCTTGCAAATTCTTTTAATAAATAATGAATGCAATAAAAACCAGTAGATCAATGGCAAGCTTGAGAAATCATATAGAGGCTTGAGGTGGGGTGGGGGGAAAGGCCTTTTGTGTTCAAGCTACTGCCGATTTCAAAAAAAAAAAGCAACCCTCTAATCCACAGGCAAATCAATACTACTCTTTTCCTTTTTAACCCAGTGCATAAATAGCACACCGTCTCTAAATGCAGTTTAAATGCTCTTGCCAGAGATCAGTCAGAAGGAACCCGATACGATCACTGTACACAACCGTAATTGAACATTTTGGGAAAACATAAATGTTCGCAGCGCTATATTAAAATGACTGATAAGGAGCAGAACCATATGGCTAAAAGAAAGACAAAAAGATCACCGTGTGGGAATACGAACTGCTGTTAGGTGGTTGATGCAGTCCTTTGCATGACTGCAAAGTTATTATTTGGAATTCACAGAGCTAAATCAAGGTTGCAGCATCGCAACAAGCAAAACAGGCTTAGAAGGTCAAAATAGCATACAGGATAGAACGGTAATCTCCTTACACTCACTTATGGGAGACAAGCGACAGAAAAGTTCAAGCGAAAAAGGACATATACAGAGAGGCAATGTAGTTACGTCATTAATTACATGGATATAAAAGGCATATAGTGGAACGTTTTTTGGGGTGGGCAGACATAATGCCTTCAGCTGTAGCTATTAATATTTCCAATTTGCCAGCTGTAGAATCAGTGGGGGGGGGGTTGGAAAGCTCTCGCTGGACTCGGTTGCCTTTCAGAAGTGTGTGCTAACTGGTGGCCACAGAGATCAAAACTGCGCTGCCCCTAGGGATGCCTCTAATATATCAAGCAGAATAAATCTGAATCATTGAGAACCATTACATGCTAGACTGGCTGTTGTACTAAGTAATTCATGTCTAATCAAGACGCATTTTCAAAAGAAGTCCTTACACATATGTCAGAAAGAATGCCCAACTGCATCCTGAAGTTGTCTTTCAAAGTCTTTTATTCCCAGACAAAAGGTGTTGCAATCTGGTCTGGGCTTTATTCACAATCTAGTTTAGTCTTCTTAGAGGACAAGCTCTGGATGAAATTAAGATTTGAGTGGGAATCCAACTATTTCTGCTTCCGCACTAGACTGTTACAGTGCTATTATTCCACTTTCAACATTTCACAGAGTCCTGGGATTTGCAGTTTAGGGAGGGGCTAGTCCCAAATGCAGTATATCCACTGAGTACTGACTTCATCTTCAACATTTGATTCTACTGCCTCTGCGACTAGTAATTTAAGCCTCAGAGTAAGAAACAGAGAGACTCCTATGCAAAACTAAACCAAAATGCCAAAGAGGAAATTTTGTTTGTACGCAATGCCTTTGGTTGCAACCTCCAACACTCACAGATGAAAACTGGAGCATGTGTGGTCAAGCAACAGCTGAGACCGGTCAAGACGGCAAAAGTTGTTAAGGAGGAGGAATACACAAGCTAGGAATGGCTGCAGTAGTTTGCTTTTGGCTGAGCCTACTGGGAAGGGCAAGATTCTGCCTCCTCTTGTCCGCTTCCCCCACCCAAGTTAATTAAGTCCAAACTACTTTTGCATTTGGCACTCACTTTGCAACAAATGAAATGAGATGAGGACAAAAAGGGAAAGTGGGAAGAGAACAGAAAAACTGGGATGTTCTAAAAGCAAAGAAAAAGGGGTGTGTGTGTGTGTGTGTGTGTGTGTCAGATTAATCAGGACTGTTCCTGCCAAATTGGGACAGTTGGAAGGTATGAAACTGGCTCTGGCAGAAAATAGAATAGGATCAATTAGCAGATCTCCTTGTGATTTGCAACTATTAGCAAGTGTTTTCAAACTCCCCCCCCCATGTCTCGTTTTCTTTTTAAATTAGGATACTGAAGCAAAGAACATGTGTGTTGTTCATGTGTGTTAATTCTGAGTCGGCCAGTCAACTCCTTGGCTGAGCATAGAAAGCACCTTTCTAAATGTGTATAATATAATAGTTATACGTTAGACTTATGCAACAACAAAAATCCTACAGGAAGATTACAACGAAGTAAAAGAATAAGATGCAAAGCAATAAACAAGGAACACAGGAAAATGTACTTAAAAAGCAGCCACGGCATCCGAAGACTAAAAATACAAAATGCCTGAAAGAAGCTAAAGGTCTTTTTAGTACCCCCTCCCACACACACACCCAAAAATGTTGTGAACAGTGAGCCTCTTGCGGAAAGCATTCCCCAACTTTGTTCTGCAAATCTAAGGCCATTTCCGCACTACACTCTTATAGCGTGATTATTCCACTTTCAACATCCTATGGAATCCTGGAGTTTGCAGTTTTGGGAGGAGCTGGTTGGCCGGCCCCTCCCAAAACTGCAAACCCCAGGATTCCATAGGATGTTGAAAGTGGAATAATTGCGTTATAAGAGTGTAGTGCGGAAATGGGCTAAGTCTGTGTGCCTTCAACTCATTTCCAACTTATGGCAACCTTAAAGCGAAACTGTCACAGGCTTTTCTGGGACTCAGAGTATGTGACATGCCCAAGGTCACCCAATGGATTTCTGCGGCTGAGCAGGAAATCGAACTCAGGTCTCCAGTGTCATAGTTCAACAATCAAACCACTACACCACGCTGGCTCCTACAGTAAACCACAGCTTACACATCTGAAATAACACCGTTGCCTGTAAGACACTTTTTCTTCAGAGGAAGGGGAGGTAGTACAGTATACAAACAACTCCTTTTTAACCAAAGACATCATATATAATGGTTATCATTAATAATGAATAATGAATTATGAATTATTATTCATCTGAATCATGTTGATTTACTTTTTCTCATTATCTTTTGGAGAGTTAAAATTTTGAGGGGCATTTCCTTACCTCTTTAGGTGAACTTGTTTCCAAAAATAGGAAGTAAAAGAATTGAAAAAAACAACAACAATCAGCATTGTAACCAGTAACATAATTAGTTACTGCAACTAAAAATGCACAGAAGGGGAGGGCGGGCATTTTCCTGCCTAAAGGGACATGGCAACAGATGTGTGTGCATGTCCAAACTGCTCCCTCATTTGCAAATGAAGGAATAGTTTCAGCACACATACCACTGCAATGTTCCTGTTGCCGGCACTGCTGTTGGTATCCAGCAGCAGGGCTGCAAGAACCCTAGGTTAAGAACCGCTGACCTAGAGTGGTTTCCCAACTTTATTGCATTTACTGCAGAAACACTGAGAGAGTGTCTTTCTGCAGCCCTCTTTCACCACCTCCAAATGTCAATGTGGCAAATGAGAAAAAAAAACTTTAAGCTAGTCAGAAGACAAGAAAAAGGGGGTGGGGGTGGGCTGGGCTCCCATTAAAATACTTTGGGAGAAGGAGCTTCTTTTTCAGGGGTTTTGTTAACAGAAGCACGCCTGTGTCAGAAATTAAGGGAACTCACATTCCTTTTGCATAAAAAAATCCAGACAAGGTTAGGACAATCCATCTATATTCCAAGAAATTAAAGGTGGGGGTGGTGGATTTTTTTCTTAGCTGCCAGTGTTGAACTACTGAGGGTCAAAAATCCTTGTCAATCTACTGGAAATCACCCAGAGATCCACCAGTAAATCCACCTGCTCACCTACACAAGTCTCAATATCTTCAGTCAGACTCAACAGTTTTACCACACATACAGTTGAAGACTTAGGCTATTTCCGCACTATAGTGTTATAGCACTATGATTCCACTTTCAGTGGAAAGGCCAGCCAGTCAGCCCCTCCCGAAACTGCAAACCCCAGGATTCCATAGGATGTTGAAAGTGGAATCATAGTGCTATAACACTTTAGTGCGGAAATGGCCTTAGTTCAGAATGTAAATAAAAGCCTTCTACGTGGTGCAGCAAAAGGTTTTAAGGACAACCAAAGCCACAAGACATATCCATTCACTGTACGATGCATTAATAAAAGCAAATTAACATGTGTTTTGGTTATTCCACTGTAACTTTTACAAGGTTCAAAATGCACAAAAAAAAGGAAAACATCCAATTAAAGTGAGATACATAATTATACTTACATAACTTTCTTGCTGGAAACTTCAGCAGAGAGATGCTTCATCCTATGAGGATAGACTTAGAGAGCTGGGTATGTTTAGTCTGCAGAAGAGGAGGTTAAGAGGGGACATGATAGCCATGTTTAAATATTTGAAGGGATGCCACGTAGAAGAAGGAGGGGACTTGTCTTCTGCTGCTCCAGAGACCAGGACAAGGAGCAATGGATTCAAGCTGCAGGAAAGGAGATTCCACCTGAATCTCAGGAAGAACTTTCTGACGGTCAGGGCTGTCCGGCAGTGGAATCTGCTGCCTCGGAGTGTAGTGGAGTCTCCTTCCTTAGAGGTTTTTAAGCAGAGGCTTGATGGCCATCTGTAGGGATTGATTTGAGGGTGTTCCTGCATGGCAGGGGGTTGGACTGGATGGCCTGTGTGGTCTCTTCCAACTCTGAATTTCTATGATAAACTATCTTTCTATGATCGACTCCTTCTACCTTAAATTCCCTATTTCTGTTTTTCATTTCTTTACTAGATTGCAACCTATTGAGAAGGCTTCCATAAAAATACTGCTTCTAGCACAGGTAATGCTTTACTTATAAATAAAACAATTACGATTGGGGCTCCAATCCTATAATATCTTTACCTGATAACAAGCCCTCGGTTTTCTCTTGTTTCCAAGACGGCCAGCAGGATCTCAAGGCAAAAAGTGGTCAAAGTGAATTTTGTACCCCAAACCTGTAAATTCCCATTCAAAATGCAAACACAGCATTTTTCTCCTTCTCCAAAAAGCCAATATTCACAATACCAATTTTCTCTCCAGAGTTTCTCTAGGAACACTTCATTCACTAAAACAATATTCCCAGTTCAAAGATCTGACCTTAGGCAAGATCTGAGAACGGTTATGTGGCTGAGGATCCCGCCCCCCCCCACAAGCAATGATATAAAAGAAATCTTTGCAAAATCTGTACAAATGCAGTGCTTTCAACTGCAGCCTTGAATGGAATAACAAAAAGTTTGGTGATCTGAGAAATGAGTATATGTAACATATTTTCAGGAAAGTCAGTGCAATATAGTGGTTTGAACACTGGACTGCGACACAGAAGACCAGGGCCATTTCTGCACTAGCCTGTTATAGCGCGATGATTCCATTTTCAACATCCTCTGGAATCCTGGAGTTTGCAGTTTCGAGAGGGGCCGGCCCAGGTTTCGATGCCCTCCTTGGCCATGGAAACCCAGTGGATGGCCTCAGATGTGTCACACACTCTCAGCCCCAGAAAAGAACATGATAGGTTGCCATGAATTGGAAGCGACTTGAAGGCACACAACAATTGTTTCAAAGAACAATCAACATGTTGAACAGATAAAAATACTGAAGTCTTTTGAGTAAGAGTAATTCTATGTTTCTATGAGATGTCACTGGTTTTTTTAAAACAGTTGCCATAACATGATAGCCAAAGCTTCAATGCACAGAGACAGTATATATTGCAGTACATACACACAGCCCCACCACCACTGGTCACTGCGCACAGAACTGTAGCCACTTATGTAGCCAAAACAGCATCACTGACACATGAAGTGGAGATCATCCCCCCCCCAATTTAGAGCAATGAGCATGTTCAGTGCGCACAGAATGCTGATGGCCTATTTTGGAGTGAGGGGGAAGGAGTCTGAAAACCAGGAAGAAGAAATGGAATAGAGTCGCTTGAGACTCGTTCACACCATGCAATTGCAGAGCTACGATTCCACTTGAATTGCCATGGTTTCAACCCATGGAGTCCTGAAATTTACTGTTTAGGGAGGAGAACTCAGAATTCTAAGTCAGAGACCTCCAATGCTCCACCAAACCACAAACCCCAGGATTTTGAGTTATTCCAGAAACTGCCTTAGTAAATCGTGATGCTTCTCTTGTCATGAAAGCTAAAATAAAATATTGCACCAGGTAGTACTCTGGGGGAGCCAGCGTGAGATAGTGGTTTGAACATTGGATTGCAGCTCTTGAGAAATGGGTTCAAATCACAGCTCAGCCATGGAAAGCTACTGGGTGGGTGATCTTGAGCAAGTCACACTCTCGCAACCTTAGAGGAAGGCAAAAACAAACCTCCTCTGAACAAACCTTGCCAAGAAAACCCCATGGAAGGTTCAATCTTTGGGACACCATAAGTCAAAAACAACTTGAAGACACAAAAAGCAGAATTCCTGGTCACTATTCTAATCAGTGGGCCAGGCTCTCTTCCATGATACTAAATCGTGATGCCTTTTTTCACGCTACACAAATATAGTGTTATGATTCTACTTTAACTGCCATGGCAACGTCCTGGGGAATCCAGGAGTTTGCAGTTTAGGGAGGAACCTTCAGAATTCTCAGCCAAAGAGCCCTAGTGCCTTAACAGACTACAAATCCCAGCATTGCATAAGATTCTGTCGTGGTAGTTAAAGCACAATCATAGCACTTCAACTTTGTAGTGTGGAAAGCACCTGGGAAAGGGGCACAGATGGATGACAGGCATAGCGAACAGGAACGTCTCCCATAGTAGCATTTTATTCATAGTCCTGCTTATGCCTCTGAATACCAGATGGCAGCACCCAGTAACAACAGAGAGATTTCAGCATCATGCCTGGTTTGTTGCCTTCCAAGGACCCCAGCCTTAACCACTATGACCCTCACGACCACATCCAATGGGGTTTTCTTACGTCCACAGGGGAACTTGTGCCACCACAGTAGTAAGAAGGTCACCCCTAATTCCAGACGTGTTACAGCCATATCTTCCCCGTGCTTTTCCCCCATTTGTGACAAGCTAAACCTGTGTGATTGTTCTGACTTTGGCCATTTCTGCACCACTCCGTTATAGTGCTATTATTGCACTTTCAACATCTTGTGGAATTCTGGGGTTTGTCGTTTCCTGAGACCAAAGAGCTCTCTGGCTGAGAATTCTAAATGCCCTTCCCTAAACTCCAAAACTCAGAATTCCATAGGATGTTGAAAGTGGAATAATAGCACTATAACCGTGTAGTGAGGAAATGGCCTTTGACTTGGTTATTCTCAACTTAGGCTGCACTCATCCATATTTGTTGTGTGCCACCAAGTCATTTCAACCCTGTGGCGGCCTGACCACAGAAAGTGTGTGATACACCCAAAGTCACCGACTAGATTTCCACAGCCAAGCAGAGAACTGAATCCTGGCCTCTAGAGTCATAGTTCAACATTCAAACTGCAACACTATACTGGCTCTCCATAACTTGGGAATAAACAACTCTAAGCTCACTGAGAATTATTTCCAAGCAAGCATACAGAAGATTTCACTATGTACCATGCAGCAGGAATGAAGTGGTGAAACGGAAGAATCGACAAAACCAAGATTCAGCATAACATGCACATCTGAAATGTTTAAATCTCCTGTTAAAAACAAATGGTATTCAGAAGTACCTAATAATGGCTGGATCTGATCCCAAATGAATTAATGTGGACAGAAACAAATCCCATATGGAGTACAGTCATAAGGGTTGGGGGAAGGGAAGGCATCCAGAAACGCTATTAAAATATTATTATAATGCTGGTAATAAATTGCATTTAATACGGTAGGGTGAAACACTGCAGCGTAATAACCAGGAATATTTTCCGTTTCCACAAGCATGACCAGAATTTAAAATAACATGCTCTGTTTAAAATGCTTTATGCAACTTTATGATCTGTGATCCCAAGTTCCACTTCAGTAGAAAAAGTTATCAGAATATGCCAGTCAACAACTTTTCCCTCATTCTCGATCGTGTTAGCGGCGTTGGGCTGGTTTTTGAAAAATGAATATGCAACTGAAGGGTTCAGGGGAAGAATGCAGCCAAAGACCTCACAAATCCAACCGAATTAAAGCCCCTCCAAAATGAGAAACGTCACTACGCACAGTCCACAATCAGTCCCACACTATTTGTAGCAACATTTTCACTCTCGTCTTATCTTGCTTATCCTGCTAGGTTTGTGTGTTTACTTTTTACAATGAAATATTAATGTGGAGAAAACGGTTATACTATTAAAAGAGATGGTGCTATTTTTAGTTTTATATATTGATTTCCACCATTGTGAACAATTATCCAGAACAATATTGTACAAATTTAACCTTCTTCTTGCAGGCTTGTTGTGAGATTAATCCCCACCCAGGAATGTTTTTACGGTTAAGTTTATGGTTTTACTGATGGCTTCTCCCTCTTTCTTGAAAGCCATTTTTCCTTTTTGGAGTCCGTTTTTCCCCCTTTACTAAACCTGGATGGAGAGAGAAAAGGGTAGGGGAGAGGTTACCCGCACTTTAAAAGCTTCAGTCTCTTTGACACTGCTGGCAGTGTATGGGAACATTAATGCATCTGTCACGATAACAAGCTAAGAATAACATCTAGACATCAAACCGAGCAGAGAATCCATCTGAAGTGATTCATTCGGATCCGTCTCGTTGATTTATTAAACACAGGGCAACATCTGCAGCCTCACAGAGATGCTTGGCAAAATTAATGCAAGATCAATTCAAATGGAAAAAAGCAGAAAAAAGGGAGATAAATCAACACACAATTTGCATGCGGTTCCACAATCAGGCTTATTGGGTGCAAATGCTCAATTTCCCCTTGCCAGAGCCAATGAGTTTAAAAGTGTGCGCATTCTGATCCCTCGTCTTTTCAGAATAGTGGGGTTTGAAGTGATGCTGAAGAGTTCTTCTGCAGGTTGGGATGCTGAAAAGGAGGAGAGGGAGACACAGCGAGAGGAAAACGCTTCCAAAGACCTTTTGAATATGTGGCAACAATATCCTTAATGCCTAATTATTTTGATTCGGCTCCAGGAGCTCGGAAGGGGGCTGGGTGTGGGGGACTTGGCCAGGGGGAGGTGATGGTGCGTTTGCGAACAAACTGCTTTTCTAAGAACTCAAAATGTGCAACGGAAACGTACAAACATTTCCTTTTCTTTCAGGGAAAAAGCATTTATTCTGCAGCTGGAGAAACCTAGTGCTCTCAGAAAGGACAAGATTTTTCAAAAATCACAGTTCCTTCAGATTAGATTTCTGCTTCACATGAGCTCAAAGACGTTCAGAGAACGAAAGGCAAACAAGTAGGAAACTATTATTAAACAGCCGCACGCACACTAACAACAACTCTGAAATTGTATAAATTATTCATTGTTTGTTTAGAGAGGGCGGAAAATATTCTTACCAGCCGAGGCACTCTGTTAGAAACCCTAAGCAAAGTTACTAGGCATCAAATCTCACCAAGCTCTGGCAATCTCCTCTGAGTAAGGACAGGAAGACATATACTGCCAATGTCCAATTTAAAGACAATTAGAACATTTAAGTATTTCTATGCCACGTGTTAAACACTTAGGGTACTTTTTATGCATTAAATTTTATCAAAGCATTGTTCAAATTCTGGGGAGGATGCAGGGCACCCCGATGACCAATCTGTGGTTATTGGTTCTTAGTGGCTGTAGGGATGTGATGGCTAAGATGGAAAGAAACTAAGGGATGAATTTCGGGACCACCAAACTCTTAGCCGCTACACCAGAAGACGACAAAACAACCAACCCCATCTCCACCTAGAAACCGCCAAGTTAATAAATACTTTCTGCATTAATACTTTCTGTGTTTAATTCCCACAAATTTCTACCAGGTCCTCAACAAATAGTTTCAGGCAATGTCTTGAAAGACTAACTCCACACTAAAAATTTACACAAAAAAGGCAGCACGGTTTATGTAAGTGGGCATTGAAGATCAACATGTACCCTGAAAACCATAGTGGTACATGAACAAAGTGCCTTAATTATAACTTTGACATGGCTCTTCTAACGTAAAACAACAACTGCAGTTTTTCTGGGACTTATTTTAAGGAGACACAAGAATCAAAAACAATTTTAAAAGTCGTATACTGACCACATTCCATTTTGACAGAATTTCTCCTCGTTATTGAAGAACAAGTTTAAATTAGACATTAAGGAACTTTCAAAAACCTCACTCACTTTTTTTTTTAAGCATCATTTTCCTTCCCTGGAATATCCTTCCCTCTTTCCTCACATGAGAATAATTTACATCTGATAAACATTTCATTGCAACCCCCTGGCAGATGGTAAAATTCTTCGTATCCTGGAGATATATAACCAACAATGAACAAACAAAAAGTTATGATTTGGCTGAGATTATTGTTTGAAAATTGTTTTAATGAATATCAGCCAGAATTTTTTTAGCTCAGTCCTGGACTTATTTAAAAGACTGTGTTAATGGAAATTATGCATCAGACTGCAAGTTTTTATGCCATAATATTTTAAATACTTTAACCCATTTCCACTTGACTGAAGAATCAGTATGGAGGTGTGAAGATTTTTACTGTGAAATCACACACTTGTCTATTTCTCTGTAACTTCAATGAGGCTTACTTACAGGTAAGTGGATTTAGGCTTGCAACCTTAAAGTGCTGCTGATAATACCTATAAAGAGATCATAAAACTAAATGCCATCTTGATCAGCAAAATTCAGTAGCCCTCTGCAAAAATGTTTTTATAAAATTATTATTATTATTAATATCATCCCCATTCTGCAAAGCTGCCCACACACACATAAAATAGAAATATATTAGTTCATAAGCAGGCTAACATTTCCTGAAATCGTACTACATTACAGAAGTGCAAATGCTAAGCATTTTGACAGAACTTTTACGTCACACATTCTGCAACAGGAGAGATATTTTAGTATTAGTTCAGTTTCAAAAAGCAAAAATGTGACAGAGAAAAACAAATGTTCCTTCTTTGACTCAGCAGATAAGGCGACTGGGTTTTGTTTCTGCTTTCACTATTTTATCATATTACAAGGAAAGGAACAAGAAATTACAGCCATCATTTGAGTTGACATGATAGCATCAGATCAGTTTTTAAATCTCCATTTTACTTTCTCCATGAAAACCAATTTATCAATGCAGGGTATAATTACCAAGCCATATTTTGAGAGGGGAACAAGGCACTTGCAAAAATTTATCCCAGAGACATAAAGGCATCATCGTCTCTTGGCAATTTCATCTTCCAGGTGCTTGAATGTAACTATTCTTGGGCTACGATACAAGAGGGCACTGTTTAATTCAACTCACATGCATAGGGACTAATCAAGAAATGTTGATACAATGAACAGAGAATTCCAATGCCTACAGTCTATATGTGCTTCACATTCAACCATCACAGATTTGGAATCAAAATTCTGAATAGACGTGTTTTGATGAACGGAATTTTTTTCATCTGCTAGTCATGACCAAATAGATGATAAACATTTCACAGCAGGAGGAACATTATAAAATTGCAGTGGTTTGGTTTAATTTTCTGAGGATGGTGGGCGGCGCAGTGGTTTGCTCCGCAAACACTGATAATTATCACCACAAGATCATTTTTAAGAGATCAGTTAAGTAACAGAACTGAAAAGCACACAGTTAGCTGCTAGTTGGACTCTTAAGCAGAAGAAATACAATTACTACAAGCACTATCAAATACGCACTCATGCAAAAATCCCACTGAGTTCAATGGGGGTTACTCGCAAGTAAATATGCCTAACTTTGTAACTGAAGTCATATATAACAGTTGTTTGGTTCTTCCTATTTGTTTAAAAGAAAACGCCCAACTTTGCATGTTTACTGTATCACTTTTCCCTAATAGTGCTTTCTGACCATCTATTTTATATTTAATTTTTCTCTGGGCTCGCCATCTAAAATTCCCCCACCCCCAACCCCATGCATCTGACGAAGTGGGGTGTAGTCCACAAAACTTTATGACATAAGACATTCTGAGTCTTAAAGGTGAGATATATGAACCCATATATATCTCTGCGGGCATATTTTACTTTTATGATGCCCAGTTGGATTTCTTTACTCTTATGTTCTATTTCAGATCTCGCTCAGATACAAAGGGTATAACTTCCAGGTTGGCTCCTAAGGGGCCAGCCAGAATAACCATGAACTGGATCCAAAGAGCTATTTAAGAAGTGCCCACAAACTTGGGGCTTAACCAGCAGATAATAAGGATGATGGTCTTACTTCAAAGAGAATTTCTATTCTCATCACAAATTGGATTTGCAAGTTGCCTCATTTCCAAAAGTGATACGAAGTGGGATGTGATGGGTACTCACAGTGGGTATCTGCATAATTTTAACTTTACTCAGTTTAAAAGCAGCTGTACTTTAGGCTTCACTTGCTAAATAAAAGCTACAAAATCAATATGCATATCTGAGATGATGCCTGCTTGCTTCTACGCAATCTGTTCCCATCTTATTTGGATCTCACGTTGTCGGTATAAACTGACAGCCTTGAGTTGGGAAACTGTTCTGTCACGGGCAAACCTAAATTACTCATAACAACGTTCTCACAGGATGGATCATTAAAAGAAAGGAGGAAAGACTGCACAGTGGAAATGAGTCTCAGAACCAATGGCTCTGAACACCTCTAAAACTGTACCTGTTGCCACATCAACAATTAACATGTGGTGTTCAAGAAATAATACTGCTGGCTTTTAAAAGAGCAAGGCACCTCCCCAGCAAATGATTAATGCAGATTATTTTGCACCTCATATTCTGTGTTTGTAAGATCAAGACGTTCTCCCAACACGTTCTCAGAAAAAACATGAACAAACATCAGCCTTGTTCTCATCTGCCTTTAAGTCCTTTCTGACTTACAATGACCCTCTAAGGCAAACCTATCATGGGGTTTTCTTGGCAAAATTTGTTTGGGGGGGGTTTGCTCTTGCCTTCCTCTGAGGCTGAGAGAGTGTGACTTGCCCAAGTGGGTTTACATAGCTAAGCAGGGATTCAAACCCTCATCTTCTAGTGTCCTAGTTCAACACCTAGACTGCTATACCATGCTGGCTGTCACCACCAGACCACTGCAAAGAAAAAAAGTTGCAAAGCATTTGCACAATAAACCCAACCAAAAAAAAAAAACAGGTCATTTTCTAACTAGGTGAAACACACACACACATACACGTTCTTTGCACACTGGCAAAAGTATCATTGGTTGTTTTTTGTTTGTTTGTTTTTAAATATTGTTGCTGTATTTACATTTTTACCCAACCTGGAAGCCTTTGATTAGTAGGCAGTTTAAAAGTGTTGTAAATAAATTCAGATTATGGTATACACGTGAAGATGGGGAGGTGAGCGCCATCAAACAGTTGCAGTTTGTAGATTGCTGGAGACTTAGCTCTCCATATGATTTTCTTGCTCATCATAAACTTTTTTCTTACTCTCATTTTTAAAACCAAGGAATACAGACAATCAGAAAATTACACAATTCATATGGTGGTGATACCTTCCTTAGATCAATCAAAATGGTCAAATGGCCAATTATTATATAAATTTAGGAAACTTCTCATATTCAGCACTGCTAACTCTGAATTTAAATCATAGTATTAGACACTCTAAAATTGGGAGAAGCTATTCTTCATCTCCAGGATACATTCTTGAATTCCTATCTGCACAATCCCACCTGTCCCTCCACACTGTCTTTTGCACCAGTCTTTACTGCTTCGTCCTCACAAGTTTTATTCCCAACCTACAGTAAGCTAAGAATCGATACAATGAGAAGTTTCGCCCAGAAAGAGGCTACCAAAAAAAGCAGTAAAGAATACACATGTGCTTTGTGTTTAAATTCAGATTCTTATATCCTTTCATATATATATATATGTCAATAATTACCAAAAAAAAACCTGTCCAAAAACTGCATTAACAAAACAAAATTGCCAATCCCTTTTTTAATACATTTTAAAAAATACAGTCCTCTCTTTTCAGAGCAGTGATTCTTGCTTTCCAGATAAGCCAAATAGATTCACATGCACATCGCAAAGGTTTCAGCATCCAAACAACTCCCACCCGTGTGCGGTTATAATCGCAGTTAGGAAAAGTTGCAACACACTTCTCTGCCTTTTTTGCATAATCGCATTCAGGCCCCAACCCCCTTCAGGCAAAGAGCATCCTAATGAGGAGAGAAGCCCATTCATCTTGTGAGGTTTGGGGTCAATGACTCCAGGCGGCCATATGGGGGTCTACGGAGGCAGGGCTGGTCTGGCAAAACCCTGCCTGAGACTTTTGCTGATGAGGAGCCGCATCCTCCGGTTTCAGCGAAGTAAACCTCAAATTACATGCCCAGTTTTCCCAAGCTGGCCGGCTTTGTGCCCTTTTAAAAACTTCAAAGCGAAGTGCATCTGGTGCTCTTTTGGTTCATCAACAGTTATCGACAAAAACTAAGATACTCCTGGGCTTGCTGGACTGTTTCACAAAATGCAAAAGGAGGGTGATTCCGAGTCTTTTAGCATCTGACAGCCCAACAACTTCATCCCATATAGCAGACACACCAGACACAGCACACAAAATTCAGGGGAAAGTGATAAGAGCGGAAGAATCCATGCTGATCTTATCCATAAGATACAGCAAGATTAGTCTGGGAAGGACAAAAACTTTCGAGCTGAAGTGTAGGGAAAAGTCCAGGTGGATAAATCCACCAGTCTTGCTTTCCCCCCTTCCAGTTTTCTAAATTTTGATAAATTACGATCAAAACGAAACTGGAAAATAAAAATCTCACCTATTTTACAAAGAAAAGAAACGTGATCTCACAACCCACAGGAGGAATACTGGGAAAATAAAAATTCCCCAGAGTTCTTTCTCCTAAACGTGTCCGGATTCATTCTAGGCTGCAACCGTAGACATGCTTACCTTCAAATAAGTCCGGCTGAACTCAGTGCAACTTTCTTTTGTGCAGAACCGCTCTGTGTAAAAGCAGTGAGCAAGCAGCGCTTTCCTTTGAACTCTGCAATATGTCACCGAGATGCCCCACTCCTAAAAGCCACTTGTTTGGAAAAACAAGCTCCATTGGTTCCAAACAATGCAACTTGGAAGGACCCTGAGTTTAAACACCACAAAGGCGGGACTCTATAGGAAGAGAATATTCTTTCCATGCATTTCCCTCCCTTATCAAAATATTAATTATGTTTCATAACAAACACCCCCCCCAAAAAAAAACTAATCCAAAATCTAGCATGCCTGTTCTAGGACATTATTTACAGATATCTCAAGAGAGAGCAAATAGTCTAAGACGGTGTGAGAACCGGAAATCACCTAAGAGCATCCGGCTCTAAGAGCATCCATCCTTGATAGGAAATTCAATTTTGAAGTCCCTTTCTCCAGGCTTAAGGGGTTGCCCGTTCTCGCCGTGGCCACGACAGTCGGGGTCAAGCCAGACGCCACCCCAAAGTAACTCTGCCTGAAGTTGCAACTCCTGGGAAGTTCTCTCTGCAAAGTTGTTCCCAAGTTGCACCACCCCAGGAGGGCCAGCGCAAAACCCCCTTTTCCCTTTTGCCTCCAGAAGCCTCAAACTTTTCCCCAACTCGCTTTGCTTCTTCACACATCATCCTCGTCCCCTTCCATCCTCTTTCCTTTCGGCGCACTGGATCTCCCACCAGGCATCCCACCCCCGGCTCTTCTTCCAGGGAACTTTTAAAAAGTCCAGGCAAGACGGATCTGCTCACCAAACAACCCGGCTCGCATCTCCCACGCAGGGCCAGCCTGGGACGCTACGGGCTCGGGCTGCCCAGGTCGCGAAAGGCCCCATCGGGCTACGTAGTGCCAGGGATGCTCTATGCATCCCAGCGAGAGAGGGACGCGCGCATCTATTTGTCTGTTTTAAAAGCGCACTTTCCTTTTCTTGGAAAGACGCATCGGAGCGGGAAGGGCCTCGTTCCCAAACCCTCGTCGGAGACACGAAGCAGGGAAGGACCCCCAGGTACTTGAGAACTAGGTCTCCCAGATCTCCGGGTACTTGGAGACTAGGTCTCCCAGACCCCCGGGTACTTGGGAACTAGGTCTTCCCGGAGGGGGCCTCGTCCCTTCCAGCCCGGAGAGCGAAGCGGGTTCGGAGCGGAGCCGGGGGCCTCTTCCCTCCCCCCCCGAGACCGGAGCACCCCGCCCTCCGCCACACCTGCCCCCCCCGCCGCTCGCTCACCTGGCGTTGGTGCAGTCGTTGTAGAGGGTCTCGAAGTCCCGGCGGGTGATGAGCTTGCAGCGGTTGACGCCGGGCTGGATGGCGCCGAGCCCGCGCAGGACGCGCACCTGCTCCACGGTGCAGACGACGGGCGCGATGTCGAGGCGCTTGAGCTTGGTGTAGACGGTGTGGAGCCCGCCGACCAGGTGCTTGAGGAAGAGGTCGAAGACCTGCGGCAGGCAGATCAGCTCCTGCCCCTCCACCACGAACGAGGCCACCTTCACCCCGTGCAGGTCGACCATCCTGCACTCGCCGCCCCCGCCCCCGCCCCCGCCCCCGACGCCGCCGCCGGCCGCGGCGGAGGCGAAGCCGGGGGCCAGGCTGCCGCCGGCCAGGCGCGGCGAGGCGGCGGGGCTGGCGGCGTAGGGGGGGTCCGCCCGGAAGAGCGAGCCCGGCGCGCCCGCGGCCGCGGCCGTGCCCGCCGCGCCGCCGCCCGAGGTGGCCGGGATGCCCGGCGGCGACGACGACGACGAGACGGCCATGCCCTCCGCGCCTCCGCCCCGGGCGCCCGGATCGACGGCGGCGGCGGCGGCGGCGGCGGCGGCGGCATCCAACGTGGCCGGCTCCACTTTTACTCCGAAGCGGCGGCGGCGGCGGCGACCGGCGAGGAGAGCGAGGCGCGCGCGAGAGGGACGCCGGAGCAGAGCGAGCGAGCGGCAGAGAGCGAGAGGGGGACGGACGGGAGGGAGGGAGGGAGGGAGGGAGGGGGCACGAAGAACCCTCCGCACTCCCACGGCCCCGCCGCTCCCCAGGCGCCGCCCCCTCGGCGGCCAGGGGGCGGGGCCTCCGCGCGGAGCGGCGGCCCCCGGCAGCCAATGCGCGCCCAGGGGGGCCCGGCCGCCGCCCACGCTATTGGCTCCTCGGCGTCGGGGCGGGGCCTCGCCACCCCGCCCCCTCGCGGGCTCCTCCCGCGCTCCGCCGCCGCTCTTTGGGTACCTAATGATGGGGGGAGCGGGGTCCGGGCGAGCGCGCCGGCTCAGGGGGGTCCCGGTCACCGCGGTGGGGAGAGGAAGAAAGAAAGAGAAAGAAAGAAAGGCTCGCCTCTGTCGCTCTTCTGGAAGGGGTGGGAGGCGGGTGGCGGGGAAGTTCGGGGGGAGGGAGGAATTGGGGGCGCCAGGGATGCTCCCCCGTTCTCGCGAGCTGGGGTGCAAAGAAGAGCCGCCCCCCGAATCAGAATCCCAAATGATTTTTTTTTCTTTCCAGTATCCAGAGCGTCGCAGCAGCTGAAAACTTCGGCTGAGTCTTTTCTTGAGCGTTAAGTTTAGGCGCCCAAAGAAAAGTGGCAAGGAAAGGCAGGCCACTTCCGCACTAGACTGTTATAGCGCTATGATTCCGCGTGCAGCGTCCTACGGAATCCTGGGGTTTGCCCTTTCGGGGGCGGGGCATTATTCCACTTGCAACATCCTGTGGAATCCTGGGGTTCCCGAAACGGCAAACCCCAGCAGGGCCATATCCGCACTACACTCTTATAGCGCGATTATTCCACTTTCAGCCTTCTGTGGAATTCTGGGGTTTGTAGTTTACTGAGGCCCAAGGGCTCTCTGGCTGAGGATTCTAAATACTCCTCCCTAAACTGCAAACCCCAGGATTCCATAGGATGTTGCAAGTGGAATCATAGCGCTATAGCAGCCTAGTGTGGAATCATCCCATGTCTTCCTTGATCGAATCGCTTCATCTGCCTCCCAATTTACTAAGCATTGCCATCTTTTCTATTCAGTCATGTTGTCCTCGTGATATACTCAAAGTGCAATAGCTCCAGTTTAGTTATTTTGGCTTCTAGTGAGAACTCTAGAACTCTAGTGACAGTTCAGGCTCGATTTGCTCTCAAACCCATCTTTTGCCTTTTGGATGGTCCACTGCACTCTCCTCCAACACCATTTCTCACATTCTCTTCCTGTCAGCTTTCTTTTCTGTCCAGATTTCACAATGATACACAGAAAAATTCTGGATTAGAGGGGCTTTTAGGCTAATCCAGCCCTGCTCTTCTGTCCCATTTAAAAGTTAAATAGGATTTACTACAAGATAAGTGTGTATAGAATTGCAGCCTAAGATCCTAATTGCAGAATTCCAGGGTGGCCAACTGTGTCCCTTTGTATGTTGTTGAGGTGCAACTCTCATCAGCCTTATAGCGGCTCATCAGCCACTATAGCCGATGAGGGCGGATGGGAACTACAGTCCAATAATAACCACAGTTGTCCACCCCTGTGTACAATGCATCACTTGCTAACACATCAGGCTTTTTTCCCTCCCCATGGCCATTCGGTGGCTGGTGGAGATCAGAGAAAATTAGAGCAGAAAAGATCAGGGAACACTTGGCCGGATGCAGACTGATGCCATCATCTGCCACCTCCTTCAGAGGTCTTTACAGAAGATGTAAATGTTCTCCATCTGGCATATGGGGACACAGCAAGAAGCTTCTCTGATCCTTCCTGGTCTCCACCAGCCACTGAATGGCCATAGAGGGGGCAATCACAGTGGAACAATGAGTCCTGGGGGAGGGCAGCTTTGTTAGTTGTGGAAAGAGAAAAAGAATATCAGCCTGTGGAATGACTTAAAAAGCCATATACAGATGTATACTTCTGGCAGTAACTGGATGTTGGCCAAAGTAGGCTGAGCATAGCTGTTTTAAAGCTAGTCAAGATATGGAATGGATTCACCACCCCACTGACACAGAATCCAGTGATGATGTTATTGCATTTATGTTCTCCCATCAGCAGCCAATTGGCCATTCTAGCAAACAGGATACTGGATAAGATAGGCCTTTGGTTGCATCCAGCAAGTCTCTAGTATGTAAGCTTTCCCTGTGCCACCCCAAATATATTTTTGTCTGTTTTTCACTTGGATAGCTGTTTCATGTGACTCCTTTTGGGGCTTGGAAAAGCAAGATATACATGCTTGAAATAAAAGTACATCCCAGCCATTTGTGTTTACAACAGCCTACTGAGGTTGGCCATGGACATCCCCATTTTCCAGAAAAAGGACTGGAGCTAAGAGGTACCATATTCTCAGACCACGCAGAGAAATAGCAGTTTAATCCCAGTTCTTCCATTCTGTCCACTTTTAAGGTTTGTCTCCTCGACAACAAACAAGAAGAAACATGAAAAGGTCTTCAAACAGGAAATATAAATCTGATTTATAGGTTTTGCATTGTTGTTGTTTTCCTTCCTTCCCTCCCTTTCAAGGAATTTTTGCTCCCAGATTAATGAGACTATAAAATTCCACGCTCTGGGATTTTTTCCCCCTGTTTGACTTTAATGCCTTCCATAAGCTAAATATATTTCTAAATAAGGCTGAGTTTTTGCAAGGCCAAAGGAAGCCTTGCGCATCAAGCTACCCTCCCCCCTCCCCCCTGCGCTCCCGTGCATGTTCGAGTGGCATGAAGCAATATAAAATCATAAAGGCTGTAGTAAAAATGGTACCCTTGAGAGGCGCCTATCCATGGAGAAGAGAAGCGCACTTAGGCTAAAGAAAGGCTCAAGGTTTGTGAATTAATACCAGGTGATGGCCCAGCTCACCTGAGCGTAGACAAGCTGACGACTTCGCTCCATGGGATTATTCCCTGTAATTTTGCAAGATGAAACAAAAGATTCTCAAGCCACATTATCTGGATATAATATTCTGATGTGTTTAAAATGCACTCATCCCTCACGCTTGCGCAAGACCCCTAAAAAAAATGGAAAACCTGAAAATAGTAAAATGTGTGTCTTTGGGAGAGGGCCAAAGCATTGTAGGGGGAATGGGCACCCAAGGTTCAAACCAGGTCAGGGAAAGGACATCAGTTGGCATGGTGGCCCTATACTTCCTCTATCTTGCCCATCTCCTTCCTTGGGTGGTTGGGAGCATCAGGACAGAGTTTGTGGTGCTGAGAAATTTGGCTGCAAACTGTCCTTAGCTGGCCAGGCAGCAGCTGATGGAGGACGACAACGACCAGAGGTGGTTTCTTAAAGGGCTGTGGGTTCTGATCAAAGTTGCTGAGAGGGAAGGTTCCCCTTGGAAAAGAAGCACCCTGGGGGGAGCAGGGGTTGAGGAAACCTGCAAATAATCAAATCCAATTATCAGGAACAATGGCATCTTCACCTATTTCCATAGCACCTACCTGAAGCAGCCATATTCTCCCCTGTGAACTGATCCAGGCTCTGAGATCTGCTGGAGAGCCCTTTTCTCCATCCCTTCACAGATTCATCTGGTGGGAACATGGAAGAGGGCCTTTTCAGTGGCTGCTCCCAGGCTCTGGAACTCCCTTCCCAGAGATGTCAGACCAGAACCCTCCATGCCTTCTTTCCATAAATAATTAAAAACATTTTTATTTTGGCAGGCATTCAATATATGATCATTGCCTGCCTGACGAAAGGTGCTGGCTATTCTTAGCTTGTAGTGATTGTGATTTGTTTATTGTTTTTAACATATATTCCAACTTTGTTTCAATTATTACTTGTTTGTTTAATTTGTGTTTTAACCTTTGTAGGTTTTTAAACATTTTTAACCATGTTTCCTTTTTTTTGCAACATCCTTTTTTGCATTCCTTGCAACATCCTTTTTTAAAAAGTACCGAAAGCTGCTCTGAATCCTTCTGAGGAAAAAGCGGGACACAGATAAAAATCAGCAGCAGCAGCAGCATCTCGTGCTCTGACTCCCACCCACCTATGCATCAGGGGTGTAGAGTCCTTTAATGCTCATTGATATCTTACTGGAGTAAACATATCATGTTAAAGACAGACTGTGTTGCATAAATAATGTTTTCTCAGGGCCTTTCCGCCCTACACTGTTATAGTGCTATTATTCTGCTTTCAACATCCTGTGGAATTCTGGGGTTTGTAGTTTCCTGAGGCCAAAGAGCTCTCTGGCTGAGAATTCTAAAGGCCGCTCCCTAAACTGCAAACCCCAGGATTCCATAGGACACTGAAAGTGGAATAATAGCACTATAACAGTGTAGTGCAGAAAGGCCCTTAGTCACTAATTCTGCACACCTCAAAGCAATGACCCAAGGGTAACACAGCTACTGAACATAAAGCCTTTCCACACTACACTGTTATAGTGCTATTATTCCACTTTCAACCTCCTGTGGAATTCTGAGGTTTGCAGTTTACTGAGGTCAAAGAGCTCTCTGGCTGAAAATTCTGAAGGCCCCTCCCTAAACTGCAAATCCCAGGATTCCACAGGAAGTTGAAAGTGGAATAATAGCACTATAACAGCGTAGTGCAGAAAAGGCCATAGTTTGTCATGGCTGTGTTCAACTGGAGTTACATTGGGTTGTCTGAGGAAACACAACTAAGATGAGCACAATATTTTGCTTAACTATCCATGCATAGAACTTCTTACAGCACAGCAGTGTTTCCTAAGTGTGGTTCTCCAGATGTTTTGGACTTCAGTTTCCAGAATCCCATATCATTGGCCATGCTGGCTGGATCTTAGGCAAACTGAAATCCAAAACATCTGGTGGACCCAAAGGTTCAAAACCACTGCAGTAGAGATATTGTTCTAAGATATACTTTTAAACTCTCTATCGAAACACAATCCATATGTATATATGTATGTGTATGTGTGTATGCTCTCTCTCTCTCTCTCACACACACACACACACACCAACACAAACAGGTATCAAAGGCTTGGCTGTCAATAGAGAAATGATAACCTTTCTTGTATAATTAAATGCACTGTATTAATATGTGCATAATGCAGAATCAATAAATAATGAATTATCCTGATTGTAATTGAATGTTTTCTTAATTTTATTGTCAGCCATGATAAATAATCAGTACTTTTATACTGCATTAAATTAATTAGTGTGTCAGTTCTATTACATACATCAGCAGTGAAGTAAAGCAGTGACATCTGTTTCTAATGGCTCAAAGATGTGGTATTCCTTATTAAGTATTAGATAGGGGTGTTTTTGTGATTGGCAGCTATAGCAGAGTTAAGCAAAGAGGGGGTGGAGAAGGCAGGAAGAAAAAGAATTTGCATTCTCAACCAGTATAATGTTGCAAAAGATCTCAGTGAACACTTCTAAGGCCATTTCTGCACTAGACTTATAACGCTATGATTCCACTTTCCACATCCTATGGAATCCTGGGGTTTGGAGTTACTGCAAACCCCAGGATTCCATAGGATGTGGAAAGTGGAATCATAGTGCTATAACAGTCTAGTATGGAAATGTTCCAAGATCAGCCATCAACAGTGGAGTTTGGAAGCAACGAGACACAGAAATAACTACTTACCTGTAATCAGACCCTTGTGTTATAACTAAGGTGTAAATAAGTTACACTGGGCGAAATCCAGTGTTAGTCCCTAGTAGAGTGGACCTGCTACAACAAATAGGACTTGTTCATCACCACTGAAATAAGTCCCATTGACCTCAATGGATATACTCTGCTTTGCACTAAATTGGATTTAATACACTATGATTATAACCAAATGGGGAATAAGGCCTCTCCTTGTGCAATATCACTGCAACTTTGTTAATTTTTATAATTATGGGGCACATAGTTCAGGTGTTGGCTTGTGCTCCTGCCTTGCTGTGAGTGTTCAGGCAAAGGCAAAGGTAGAGAAGAGTGTGTTTTGTCCCACAAAGCCACAGTTTGTGATATTCAGACTGGTTTTCTTAGCACTCAAATTGAAAGGTATTACTCTCTTCTAAAAACCAAGTAAGGCAAGAGTGTTTAAATATAGAGATGGATGGATGGATGGGAGCACATACTGTAACCACTTTGGGCCTTGGGAGCAGTAATTAGTTGCCTTTAAGTAACCTCTGAAGTCTGGAATCCTGTTACAGGAATCTGGTCCCACCTAGGGACATGCTTCTGTGAAATTTTCTGAGGACAATAGAAGGGATGGGGAAACACGTCAGGCTCTCAGGTACACTGGTGCTTACTCCAGTCTTGGCCATTTAATCAGATGCTGCTGTTTATGATTTTGTGTCTAACACTCTAAACTAGTGTATTCATGTCCTAAGAATCATAGCGTACCTAAGTAGATCAAAATTTCCCCTGAGATCATGAGGTGTATGTTACTGCATTTGCAAGCCCGGTTTTGGGGCTGCTAGATATCATTTTGAAATCAATAATTTGGCTCTCCACCACCCCTCTCCACGTGTTTGTGAGGCCCCTGGATGAGCACAGAACTAGGCTTGGCCACTAAATGCTGCAATATCCCAAAACAATATAGGCAGGCCAGAAATAGCCATATCGCTGCTTCAGGAGACCTCTCTGCAAACACCCTCGTTATGTATGCACGCTGCTTACAAGGAACTCCCTGCCCCGAGGAGGCAACTTGGCAAGCTGAATACTCAAATGTCAAGCACTGAGCATTTACATACTGTCTACTCCTTTGTCAATTCGGACCTAACTCAATCATGTTAAATTTTGACCATTCCAAAGCTTTGTCTCGTGCCCGAAACTCATTGTTTTCCCCAAATACGGAATAGCCTGCAGTTACATTTCTCCCTATAAAAACCCCTGATTCCAAGACCTTCCTTGGATCGCTCCGGACTTCCATCCAGCCTTGCTGCCACTTTGTTTGGCGAGCTGTCCCCTCAGTCCCACGTACTGAGACTCCATTCGTATGAACTCAATCTGCAGACTATCCAGGCTTCAGGACAGGTGTCGTATCACCCAATTCAACAATCCCTCTCAAAAATCCCTCAATACCACTCTAACCTTTATTTCCTATAGTTACTTGTGTGAGTGTGTTGCATACACTGGTTGTCTATATTTAATAAAAATCTCAATTATTCTTAAACTTTGGTGTGCTCCTTGGCTTGGCCTGACCCCGTAGACATTGGGTAAAAGATTCCGCTGCGTTGCCCTGCCTCTCACATTGCTAACTTGTTCTCCAGCTAATTTCCCCAAACTTAGTTAATTTTGAGCTCATATAGGTGTCCCTCCCGGGACCCCCAGTAAACAGGGTAACATGTCCACAGAGGTGATGAGGTGTCAAAGTTGAGACCTCTCAGAGGTGATCCAGCTGCTCAGCATCCATGAAAACAGCCTGGTTGGGAAGGCCATTATTGTTCAGTCTCCACCCAAACAGAAAGACGGTTGTAGCCCTTCCTTTTCCCTGGAAAGCCAAAATATTCACCTCAATGAAGTGGAGGGATGGTACAGTAGTTCCTTTGAAGATGTTCCAAGCTGTAGTAATGATCACTTGCTGCATGGGGCAGCCACAGAGCAAAACAAACTTCCCTTCCTTCTTCTAACCAAAACAGGTCCTGCCATTAGATAACCTTAGGTTAGTCACCGTTTCTCTGTTTAGCCTACTTGGCAGAGGGGTTTATCACAATTGTTGTCTGCCTTCAACTTGTTTCCAACTTATGGCAACCCTAAAGCGACCCTATTATGGGGTTTTCTGGGGCTGAGAGTGTGTGACACACTCAAGGTCACTCAGTGGGTTTCCATATCTGAGCTGGAAATCAAACCATGTCTTCAGGATCATAGTACAACACTCAAACCACTACACTACGCTGGCTCTTAAACCACATTTACAGCAGGCTGAGGCCATTTCTGTGTGACACTCTTATAGCGCAATGATTCCACTTTCAACCTCCTATGGAATCCTGGGGTTTGCAGTTCTGGGAGGGGCCAGCCGGCCCCTCCCAGAACTGCGAACCCCAGGATTCCATAGGAGGTTGAAAGTGGAATCATCGTGCTATAAGAGTGTCATGCGGAAATATTCAGAGACCAGGGACTTGGATATTCAACCTGCTTTTAGGCAAAGAAAGCAATCATATTCAATCTGATTGCCTAAATACCCTAGGGGCGCCAGATTTTGGAAGCTAAGCAGGGTCAGTCCTGGTTAGTACTTGGATGGGGACTGCCAATGAATACCAGATGCTATAGGCTATGTTTTCAAGGAGGGAACTGGCAAAACCACCTTTGAGTACACCTTGCCTAGAAAATGCCATGAAATTCATGGGATCACCATAAAAAAAACCAGGCAACTTTCAGGTTGATGCATAGTTTTGATACATACAAACATGTTGCTCTCTTCTTTGTAACATTTAAGATAGTCTGGATAAAGATATCACTTTCCTGTTTCATGATGACAGATTATGGAGGATGCTTCAGGAGAGGTCTACTTGTTTTAATAACCATAAGAAGAAAAAGAAGTGGCAGAAACAGGCATTCAAAATATTTTGTATCTTCTGTGCTTAAATACATTGAGAAGCTACATGATATTAGCTGTTTCTCACTAGGTTAAAGTAGGGGGGGGTTCTGATGAGTAGGGATGATGGTTGTCATCTGCAACCATGACTGTACCCATAAATTGGGTATTATGCTATTTTCTCCTAGAGTGCGAACGGATGGGTCAACAAATTTGGATGTGCTTTTACAATTTTGCTGTGGAGACTACGCTGATGAACACTTACACTTCAAAGTTACTTACCACTAATGTTGTTATCATTAAATCATGAAATCATATTGCTGGAAGAGACCACAAGGGCATTTGAGTCCAAGCCTCTGCCATTCAGGAATACACAGCGAAAGCACTCCCAACAGATGGCCATCCAGCCTCTGTTTAAAAATCTCCAAAGAAGGAGACTCTATCACACTCCAAGGCGGCATATTGCACTGTCCAAGAGCTCTTACTATCAGGAAGTTCTTCCAATGTTTAGGTGGAATCTTCTTTCCTGCAGTTTGAAGCCACTGCTATGTGGCTTAGAACATTTCCTCAAGAAACTCTTATAACGCGATGATTCCACTTTCAACCTCCTATGGAATCCTGGGGCTTGCATTCCCGGAACTGCAAACCCCAGGATTCCATAGAAGGTTGAAAGTGGAATCATCGCACTATAAGAGTGACGTGCGGAAATGTTCTTAGACTCTGGAGCAGTAGAAAACAAGCTTTTGTGTCATGTGCCTTCCAGTAATTTTTCTTGGCAAGATTTGTTCAGAGGTGGTTTGCCATTGCCCTCCTTTGAGGCTGAGAGAATGTGGCTTGCTCAAGATGACCCCGTGGGTTTCCATGGCTGAGTGAGGATTCAAAGGCCCTTTTCGCACGGGCCTTTTCTGGTGTGACAGCCCCGTGAGCCTCGCAGGAGTGGGAGTGCCGCTCCGCACGACGCACTCCCACTTCCGCCAGGCTCACGGGGCTGAAGCGGCGTGAGCGCGGGTTTTTTGATTTTCGCTTCCAAGCAAAAATCACCCGCGCTCGCGCAACGCTCCCAGCACCCGCGCGCACTTACCTCTCGTGCGGAGCGTCCGGGAGCCGGCCGGGTCGCGCTTCCTTCCCTCCGCCCCTGCGGAAGGAAGGGACGGGGCGGGGCGGTCGCGCGACGGACGCGACACATCCTGCTTCGCGCGCACGCGGGGGGCGGACGGGACGAGCACCTTTCTCTCTCGCGCGTGCGGGGGGCAGACGGGACGAGCGCCTTTCTCTCGCGCGCAGGGGGGAATGGACGGACGCGCAAGCCGCTGCCGCCTCCGGGAGGCTGCCGCTTCCCCGCTTGTTCCTTCGCCTGCGGAAGGAAGGAGGGGGGAAGCGGCAGCCTCCCGGAGAAGACTTCTTGCGTGAGCCGCCCTCCTCCGTCGCGCGAGAAGACTTAATGCGAAAAGGGCCAAAGTCTCCAGAGTGATATTCTTATGCTTAAACCCCTATACCAGCTGGCTCGCTATTATGTACTTTTAAAAATTGAATATAAAACTTCGGTCGGTGGTTATGTTTTAATCTGTCCATACTTCTAGAGGCAAATCTCCCTGACTGGATCATGACGGAAGGGTCTCTAAGATTCATCATCATTCTTGACAAGAGATCCACTTCCAGTACAGTCCCCCACTTCATAAAGATGTGTGGCTGGATTTGAGAAAGCCCTGACCTGAAAGCACTACCATCTAGTGGTACAAGAATGCACTGCCGGCTTTCTTCTTCAGAGCAGTGGAAAGACTTTGTGAATTCTACTGAGTTCTCCTGAAAAAATGTGTCCTGTTGCCATCAGTCCCTGGCAGTATTCTACAGGTGAAGTACAGAAAAAAAATTGTGGACTTAACATCACTCTTGGTATCATACCCAGGGCCAGGGCCTGAAAGCTTTGCTTCCTGCACATTGTTATATATTAGCAGAAAGCTCTTTTCTACTTTCATGTCCTCTGAAACAGCCAGCATGGTACTGACATCTGAAATGAGACATGTTAGATAACTAGGCCCAATTGCATAAACCCCAACAAAGACAAAAAGAAAAGGGACACGTGGTCAATCCACACCAGAGGGCAAAAGTTATTAATGAGGAATAATGCAGTTTGCTTTGGCCTCAGCCTACTGGGAAGGGCAAGATTCTGCCCTCCACCATGCTGAGATCGTTGAGTACAAATTACTTTTGTACTTTGAAGTCAGTCTGCAAGAACGGAAGTAAACTGATAAAGGAGGAAGAGGAAAGAGAAACTGGGACAGCTGAACAAGTGGAGCAATAGAGGATTAATTGTGACTGTCCCTGTCCTATCAGGACAGTTAGAGGAAATGCAGTCAGGTAGACTCAGGTAACTGCTTTAGGTGGCAGTTGTTGTGTGTTGGGGAGAGCAGGAATGGAAGTCCCCCCTTCCCTTCTTCTGAATATAGAGATGTGCATGCCACATAAGGCTGGATTAAAGTGTTTAGGGCATTGGAGAAGTTCCAAAGACAGCCCACCCCCACCCTCTGTGCATATGTGCAAGCCCTCCTACTAGAGTCCTGGCTTCATATTGCTGTTGATGAGCCTTTGTCGTGCTACCAGTCCAAGCAGAGTCCTTCCTGGAGCCAAATCTGACCTCTTCAAGGTTGGGGGGAGGGAGGTGGTTTGGCATCCCCCTTAGCAGTATCCCAGTTGGCATAACCAATGCTGGTGTCTCAGAAACAGCAAGGCCAAGACCGTTTCCACATTGCATTGTTATAGTGCTATTATTCTCCTTTCAACAACCTGTGGAATTCTGGGGTTTACTGATGCCAAAGAGCTCTCTGGCTGAGAATTCTAAATGCCCCTTCCTAAACTGCAAACCCCAGGATTCGATAGAACACTGAAAGTGGAATAAAAGCACTATAACAGTGTAGTACAGGAATGGCCCAAAACACCACCTATGTCTTTACTCACACTTCATTTAGGAAACTGGCTGGAACAGGCCAGACAATGGGAATTGCAACACAAACAATGAAGCCCAGACAGAGCTAATGGTCTCAGTTTTAGGTCACAAGAGGATAATGGTTGTTGTAATAGCTGTGTATTGTGGAGAGGTGGGGAAACAATAGGGAAACATCCAGGTGTACAGAGACCAGCATTTAAGACAATCACAATTTGGTGGGGACTTCCCCATTTCAGCTCTGAGAGTCCAGCTTGGTGTTTTAAGCCTGTTCTTTTCAGACTGGCTGCGCTATTATCCTGAAACTGACCCGGAGTTGTGCCTAAGAGGGGGGTGCAGCTGGCCTGCCTTGCCATGTCACATTTACAGTCATTACTCTGCCTCTTCCAGCATGATCTTTCTGTTAGTTATCATTTATATCACTGCCAATTAATAATGCCAATATTCACCAATTAAACCATGCAATCATGGGGGGTGCACAGTGCTGTAGCAGAGCAAGGAATTGAGCCCAGGACTCAACGTGTCTGTAGTCCAATGCTCAAACCACTACACGATGCTCAGTGGCATACTGAGGGGGGGGCCCGGGTGGCAAATTTTTGGAGGTGCTGCCTGGCCACCCTCCACATGCTGGCAGATGTCCAGCGACTAGATGGGCACTGAAGCCTCTCGGAGTGGTCTGCTGGACGGGGGTGCCACTCCATGAAAGGGTGCTGTCCTTTCCCCTCTCTCCTCCCTTCCCCTCCCTCTCTCCCTCCCAATCTGGAGTCAAAGCAGCAGTGCCAACACTGGCAGACCTCTAGGTCGAGCAGAGAAGAAAGGAGGAAGAAAAGAAGGAGAGGAGAGGAGGGGCCCCAAGAAGGTGGAGAAAGGTGCCCACCCCCCCACCTCTGATACTGGGGACAAACCCAGCCCAGCTAACCCTCCAAGAAGGGTGGGGGAGAGACAGACAGACAGACAGACACAGGGTGCTCACCGCTGCAGGAATGCTGGTGTGTCTCTGAGAACATGCAGAGTACCCCCTCTGAGTGAAAATGCCCAGAGCCCAATTACCCAATGCCAATCAAGGAGTTTTGGTATTTTGGATAGGTCCTCCCTCTCCTGAGGGGGGTGGCAAACTCAGGGACTGCCCTTGGGCGGCAAAAACTCCAGCTATGCCACTGACGATGCTCACCCAGCTATTACTTTTGAAAAAGGGGATGTTGAATGTCTTACTCCCTCTGTTAGCAAACTCAGCTTTGGAGCCAAAACAGAACTACTAGGAAATGGGAGGCACCAGAATGTTTGAGGGAACCTTTCAGGTTTGAAGAAATGCTCCTCTTACCTACATTGAAACATGAACATACATGGAAGCAAATGTCTCCAAAATGGTCAAGCAAGGACTAGTTGCCACAGAACACTGAATGTCAGGTGGAAGAGAGAAAAAGTCAAAAACAAGGGCAAGGAAAGGAGACAGGATCCGCATTCGGCATTCAGGAAGGGTGTGAAGAGACATCTCTTAAAAGCCACCTTTTAAGTCATTTTACTGATTATTGTGACATTGCAATTGCTTGATTAATGTGGTAATGGTAATAGCTTTATTATTTTATCTATTCTTAATTTGTTTTTAATCTGTGTTTTTGATGATGTCATGAGTTGCTTTGGATCCACATTGCTTTTGGGGTCTAAATATGTAATAAATGAAAGCACAGCAAGTTAGCTTGAAAACCGAACAGTAGCACTTACGTTGGGTGGCAAGGATAAAGAGCAAGACTTTGCTGCAGGTCTCCAACATTCCATAAAACCATGATTTGTAGGGCTGAAGCAGCAGAACTTTTGGGTTAACAAACAAGATGTTGTCTCCATTTCTCTTCTCAGCTCACCTGCCTAGAGAAGGAGGAGTGTGAACAAAAAGTTACCTCCCAGCGACTATATATGGTTGTGGGGTATCCCTGTTGCAATGCAAAATGAGGGGAGCAGCTTGGTCTCCAAGGGTTGATTAGGATCCATCAGCTTTACAAAAGACCTGCCTGTGGTGGAGATAGAAATTGCTGTAACTATGGCCATTTCCACACTAGACTGTTATAGTGCTATTATCCCACTTTCAACATCCTTTGGAATCCTGGAGAATCCTACTCAATCCTGAGGTTTGCAGTTTAGGGACAGTGGAATATTAACACTATAACAGTGTAGTGCAGAAATGGCTTGTGTTTAGCTGTGGTTTGTTTATATTTATTTATTTATTTGTTTGTTTGGTTGGTTTTTTACTACAGAGTGGAACAACTTCTTGATTTTTTTTTCTTGTATTGTCCCTGGAGGTTAAGTTTATGGAAACTGTCCTGATGAGAACCATAATGAGCCCATCAGAATTTATCACTAGCTCACTCTTGGCCCCACTTACCTGGTTGTATAACTAATAGAGTTAATAGCCTTTGCACATAGATAGCAAAACCACAAACTTCAACCCCATTGTGTCCTAGCGCCCACTATTTGCCAAGGAGCAGTGGGGAAACTATGCATTCCTGTGACCTGTTTGCTCAACTGAAAATCCCATTATGTTCAATGAGATCTCCATTTCTGCACTAGCCTGTTATAGTGCAATGATTCCACTTCCAACATCCTCTGGAATCCTGGGGTTTGCAGTTTCGGGGGCAGCCGGATTCCAGAGGATGTTGAAAGTGGAATCATCGTGCTATAACAGGCTAGTGCGGAAATGGCCCTCGACTACAAACCAAACCTCACTTCACTTGGAAGCAAGCTCCTGTTGGAATCAATAGACTTGCTTCTGAAAAGATATGAGCACTTTTCTAACATATAGAATGTAGGATTTTTTAAAAAAATATTTTTATTCAATCCAAAAGCATTAAAAATACCAAATCCATACTTGTTATATTTAGAAGCTTAAAAACATCACATATAATTCTATAATTATTACATCTATGATAAGATTACGTACTAATCAAATATCTCTCTCCTTTTTCCCATTCTGACTTCCTTCTCTAAAAGTCTAGGGTGCTTCCTTATTTTTTCTATCTTGCTTCGGCATGCATACTTTGTCTTTCATAAACTTATCACTCTACACAATAAAATCTAGTAGATCCCTTAATTTTACCTGTATGTATACCTTGAGATATATATTTTTTCTTAAATGAAGGTAGGTTTTTTTTTTTTAAAGATCCTTGCTGGCTCTGTTTTCTTCATGGCACCACGGACAGCAGTCTGAAAGGGAGAGGCCCCTCTAAATATGGAGAACATCCAAGCATTCCAAAACCTTGGAAAGCTCACATTGTGGATCACATGGACAGCTTTAACAAGTAGAAAAGGGCAGGCTCTTCCCTTATTGATTTTAACTATATTCCAAACTCCTGAACAGGCTTATAGATTGAACAGTCTTACAGTCCACAGAACTGTAGCTTTAATATTAGAGTCAAGGACACCATCCCATCAATGGCCATTTCTGCACTAGACTGTTATAGCGCGATGATTCCAGTTGCAACCTCCTATGGAATCCTGGAGTTTGCAGTTTCGGGAGGGGCCAACTGGCCCCTCCCGAAACTGCAAACCCCAGGATTCCATAGGATGTTGCAAGTGGAATGATAGCGCTATAACAGTCTAGTGCGGAAATGGACAATGTCTCCCAGGATTGCCAAGTAAAAAAATAGGACAGGGCTCTGGTACCTTTAATAGTAGTGTGGAAGAGGGAAATTTGCAATACTTGCTGAAATTTCCTCTTCTAAAGATGTAAAAAAGGTATAGGAGACCTGCCCTGTTTTAACTCTGGCAACCTTATTGTCACCCCACTGGGGTCTGTGTATTCCACTATTTTAAAACCATGTACAGAAATTAAGCCATGAAATGCATTTTTTTTTAAAAAAAAGGTAGAATCCATTCTTAGTTTCCTTTTCTTAAAGCTTGTGAAGAGATGACAGCTGCATTGTGAAAAGTTCAGAGGCTGAAGAAAGCATGTACCAGCCCCAAGTACCTTGCTATATGAGAAAAATCACAATGGCATGTGATTTTATTCTTAAAAAAAAAACCATCTTGAATCAGCCACTTAGACTTACAAAACTAATGATGATGATTATGTTGATGGCAATGACAATTATAATCATCTTTGGATAATTCACCACATTTGCTTTTATACAAATAGGAATTAAGATTTCATTTTTCTAATAGGACTGTATCCATTTTAAGTCATTTTCCCCCTGTTCTCTTACCCTCTTTTGAAAGCATTTCTTCAAAAGCATTAAGTTGCACAAGTTCTGTCAAAATACAAGCCCAATTCCATGTACTTTTACTCAGAAGTAAGTCCTCACAGAGCCCAATGGGACTTTTCCCTAAGTAAAGATATGCAGGATTATAACCATGTCACTTTAACATAAAAAATGTGTGTGTGTGTTCAGCACCTAATTCCTTTTTTCTGGCTTACATTTGTCACAAGTAGAAAGATTCTATAATAAAAAGTTTTTTGAAAAATAGAAAAAGAGAGAAGTGCACACATCTAAAAATTAAATATCTTTATGAGGGTTGGCCAAAGGTATCTTGTTCTTCATACATACTTTATTTATATCCCACGTTTCTCCCAGAATGAGACTCAAAAAGCAGAAAGGTACAATAAAAGCACATAAAGCAACATGGCATAGTGGTAGTTGAACAACGTAGCTGAAAATGTATAAAAAAGTGTGAGAAAATATTAAAAACAGTATTAAACTAATAGCAGAAATTAAAATCATTTAAAACATTATAGTATTTCTTTAAAATAAAGATTAAAAATAGTACAGCACCAGAATTTGAGATTTAAAAAAAAAAATGAACTGAGACATTTTTCCATCTAGGCTAGAGCTGAGAGTGCTCAATGCAAGATCTGAACCCCTGGTATTCAACTATATCGGTGCTGAATTAGTATTGCCACCTCTTTGTTTTTAATTATTTTGAGAGAGGCTCCTAATTGCCAGCACTTTTCTACATCACCGGTTGATGGGTTCAATGTGGTATTTTCTACGCTGGAAATTGTTGTGTGCTTTCAAGTCAACACCGAGGCCATTTCCGCACTGGATTGCTATAGTGCTATTATTCCACTTTCAACCTCCTATGGAATCCTGGAGTTTGCAGTTTAAGGAGGGGCATTTAGAATTCTCATCCAGAGAGCTCTTTGGTCTCACTAAACTAGTGGCAGAGCTTGGAGTGTGTGGGGGGCGGCGGGAGGGGACGGGGCTTCGGGGTGAGGGGTGTGTGGGGATGTGGCTGAGGTGCATGGGGGTGTGGCTAGGGCATGTGGGGGTGTGGCCAGGACACGCAGGGGCATGGCTACGGGCTGGGACACCTCCAAAACATTGCTCCCCTCTCCCCCATCCCTATTGACTGCAGTAAACTACAAACCTCAGAATTCCACAGGATGTTGAAAGTGGAATAGTAGCACTATAACAGTGTAGGGCGGAAATGTCCTAAGTTCAAAGTAGTTTACAACCAATGAATTCAGCAGGGAGAATTAGAGGATGGAGTGGAATCTTTCCCTTTCCGTGAGGCTCAGGAAAAGCAAACTGCTGCAGCCTCTCATAGGCCATTTCCACACTAGACAGTTATAGTGCTATTATTCCACTTTCAACATCCTATGGAATTCTGGGGTTTGCAAACCCCAGGATTCCATAGGGTGTTGAAAATGGAATAATAGCACTATAACAATGTAGTGCAGAAGTGACCCTAGTCTGTGTGTTCTCCCTCATTAACAACTTTAAGCCATCTTGATCACATTTCTCATGTTGCTCGGCCACATGTGTTCCAGTTTTCATCTGTGAAAAGTTGGACAGTATAGGATAAGAGAGTGTGACCAAAGTCACCCAATGGGTTTCCAAGGATATGTGGGGATTTGAACCCTGGTCTTTCGGTGCCCTCATTCAACACCCAAACACCACGTGGCTCTATGCTGGAAAGAGCTACGCGTACTGAATTTGGTCGGTGCAAACAGGGAAGCATTTCCTTTTACTTTGTTTTTGGAGGATTTTCCAAAAAATTGGAAAGATATTCATGTTCAGGATGGAAAGAATATGCGTCTTTCCACCTGAGTCAGCTTCTTACTGCTAGATCTATAAGGAACAACAACAACAAAAGTAAATATCTGAGTGCTACAATCTGTTGACTTGTGGTAGAAAACATATTGTTCATTTGTCTACTTCTTGGTCATCCATGACAGAGTACCAGCCAGCACTTCAAACATGCAATGTTCCTCCTCCACCATTTTGTAAAGCCAAACTCCATAACTATGACTAAATGCTACAATTATACCAGACAATGGCCATTTCCGCACTAGAGTGTTATAGCGCTATTATTCCACTTGCAACATCCTATGGAATCCTGGGGTTTGCAGTTTTGGGAGGGGCCAGGTGGCCCCTCCCAAAACTGCAAACCCCAGGATTCCATAGGATGTTGCAAATGGAATAATAGCGCTAAAACAGTCTAGTGCAGAAATGGCCAATGAGTGACACTGTTCCTTGTTACATGACTGCTATAATATAAAATGGTAGTACCTGTGGTATTTGGAATGTAGTTACTTCCAAGCTCTGCCACATTTGGCTGAGAAAACAGACAATGTTTCTGTTCCCGCCATGGACGGGGCATGCATTTTCTATCCAGAGTACAAAAAGGCTTGTTGTGGCTTCGAGAGAAGCTTCTTTGCAAGAGTCTGAGCTTGCAGGAACCCATTTTTTTCCTGATGCCTTTATAGCTTTTTGTTTATGGTTTCTCTCTTGAAGCCCAAGTTAAAATACTGCATATGAGAGACATCAATTCACTCGGCTTTATGGATCACCTTAAACCTTTTTAATTGTATGATGATATTTATGGTGCGTTTTTCTGAAGGAGCTTTTTAGCAGTTTCAGAACTTTTTGAGGATTAACAAATTCTCGACTCTTTCCTTTCCTCATGTTTGGATCTTTGTTGTGAAATAGATTCCCTATCCCTGGCTTTTATTTTCAAGATCTGAAATTTTATGAACAGCATTCTGTTGACATATTTTTTATGCTCATAGCATATTCTTCTGTTGACCTGAACAATGCAAACTCTTCACCAATGCCATTTTTTAAAAAAGGTTATGAGGTTTCAAGACTTAAAATATGTAGTTTGACACATTTCTTACGCCGCACAGGTTTGTCGTTGTTATCATATGCCTTCATGTCATTTTGAACTTATTGCAACCCTAAGGCAACTTTATCCCAGGTTTTCCCAGCAAGATTTGTTCAAAGGGCGTTTGCCACTGCTTTCCTCTAAGGTGGAAAGACCATGGACCTTTCCGCACTAGGCTGTTATAGCGCTATGACTCCACTTTCAACATCCTATGGAATCCTGGGGTTTGCAGTTTCAGGAGGGGCCGACTAGGATGTTGAAAGTGGAGTCATAGCGCTATAACAGCCTAGTGCGGAAAGGTCCCATGACTACTTTCCTTTGAGGCTGAAACAGTGGCCGTTTCCACACTGCACTGTAATAGTGCTATTATTCCACTTTCAGAATCTGTGGGTTTGTTAGTTACTCAGGCCAAAGAGCTCTCTGGCTGGGAATTCTAAAGGCTCCTCCCTAAACTGCAAACCCCAGAAAGTTGAAAGTGGAATAATAGGACTATAACAGTGTAGTATGGAAATGGCCTAACTGTAATGGTCCAGAAGCACGAGGAGTCATGAATTCAGTGAGAATTCTCTGTTAGCAGTTTCTTTTTTTCACAAAACTGTTGTTTTCCTGGGAGAGGAAGTGACCGTTCGTTGCTATTATGTGCCTCATGACTCGCTATTACGTTCCTTGTGTAACTCTGACTTATGATGATCCTATCATGGGGGTTTTTTGGCTAGATTTCATCAAAAGAGGTTTGCCATTGCCTTCCTCTGAATATAGCCTTCAGCACCTAATATTCCATAGTGGCTTCCCTTCTAAGACTCTTTCTGTACCTTACCTTCTTCTGGCGCTGGGGTGCAGTGATCACGCGAGCAGCCTCTGGCGGGAGGCTCTTGCATCCGGGGTGCTTTGGCTCCGCACAAGCTGCCTGCTCGCATGAGAGCCCTGCCTCTTCCTTCCGCAGTGCAGCCTGGGACCTTCCCAGGCTGCGCTGGGGCAGGAAACGTGACTGGTGAGGCTCTGGAGGCTCCGCAAGCCAGGTAAGTGCACGTGGGGCCCGGGAGCAATGCGCGATCGTGCACCATTTCCGGCTTCTAACCGAAAATGAAAAGGTGTGCGATCGGCGCCTGTCGGCCCCTGGAGCTTCACACAATTGTGAGTGCATCCTGCAGATCATTCCTCACAATCGTGCGACGCTCCAGGCACCCTTTCGCATGGAAAATGCCGTGCGGAAAGGGCCTTATTAACCAGGCTGTCAGTTAAAACCTATACCTTAGGGAGTCCTTTCTTCATTCCTTCTTGATTTTCCCCTCCTGTCTTTGAAAATGCCACTCATAGGGTTCCCAACATTTCATTTTTCCCATAATACTTTATGGGATTTTGGCATCCTGTCTCTCCAGGGGCACTTGGAAAGAATTAAAATAGAGGACTCAGGCTCCAGCATGGAGAGGCATGCTTCCCTTAGTGACTGTAACCAGCATTTTGGAAGTAGGTGGTAATCCTGTTTGAAGGGCCTTTGCGCATGGCCCAGAAGTGCCAAATTCTGATGACAGGCCAGTATATACCTATGAATATGCACATATGCTCATGCAGGCACACAAATACAGCAGAGTTGCCAGCTCAGCAGCATCCTATTCCTTGGGATGTCAAGGAATCTAGACCTGAAAGCCCTGTGATGTCATAGGAAAGGGATAGGAAAAGGTCCAGAATTGCATCTGGACCAGCTGGCTGTGGAAATGGAATCTGGGTATATGGGGCCAGAATCTAGTAAATTCCAATTAACCAGGTTTTTCTGGCAACCCGGGGGAAACTCCATTATATTTTCAGGGCTGGGCAAGTAGCAAAATGCTCCTAGCAGCAGCACCAGACTATCTGAAAGGTTGTATCTCCCCACATGAGGCTGCTTAGATCTTCCAGTAGCTGGAAAGAGGTCTTTCTCTCATTCTCATCATCCTCACAAGTTCATCTGGTGAGGACACAGGAGAGAGCCTTCTCAGCATCTGCTCCTAGGCTATGGAAGTCTCTCCCAAGAAAGGCTTGCTTGGCACCCCCTCTGCTCTCTTTTCACCAGCAGGCAAAATCTTTAGCTTTTAAGTGGTTGGGGAATTTCAGGGTGAGAGCACTTCCTCGAAATGAATATGTGTATTTTCTTCATTTGGTGCTTTTTGTCTGAATATCATACTCTACACCATGGTGGTTGATGTGTAATGTACCATTTTTAATAACATCACCTGGAAGCTGCCCCTTGTAAGATTGCCTTTATACATCACCAGGAGCTGCACCCATGATATCACAAGAGGTTGTTCCAAATTTTCCAGCTTTGGTTCTGAAATCTCATGGCCTAGTAGTGTCTTGACCTAGTGGCTCTGGTTGGGGTAGAAAGATTTTTTTTTTCAAACACAGCAAATAGAAGACTTCAAGGCATGAACAATTTTCAATATCTCCCTCTTTACAATATAGTCAGTCCAACATATCCATAGGTTCTGCATCCATGAACTCAATCAACCACAGTTTGAAAATATTTGAGAAAAAAAATCCAAAAATTGATTTTGCTGTGTGCCAAGCACTACTCTAATGTGTAGGCATACCCTGCTGTAGCCTCCCATCGGTTCACAGATCCTCAGGGTCTCCCTGGCACTTGTCTGAGTTGTTCACCAGTTTATATAAGAGATGCTATTTTACTATGCCATTGTATATAGTGGGATTTGAGCATCCATGGATTTGGGTATCCATGGCGGGGTCTTGGAGCCAAACCCCAGCAGATACTGAGGAGCCCTTCTACTAGACATTTGAAGGAAAAGTTCATTTAGAGAGGCTCTCATTTTTGCCCCTGCTGTAGACATACGCCCTCACACACACACACACACACACACACACACACAATCATTTTTATACACTATGTGAAGGTTGACACGCATTTCATCATCAGTTTCGTGCTTTTATTATCATTTTTATTGCTGGCTGTTAATTTTTTCACAGTTTAACAGCAGAATCAACCAACTTACTTTGATTATTACTACATAGACTAGTCTGTGTTTTTATATATGTATATGACCCCTTTGGGGAAGTATATAATTTAATTAGTAGAAGGGCTGCTACATGTGTGTGTTTCCCAATTCCAATAATGTTGCATGCACTCAGAGGACTTCAGTTGTCGAAATAGCAGGAGAGGAGGTTTGCATTGACCATGCTTTCTTTCCTCTTGTTGTGTTTCCAAAGTAATTTTCTCTTTCATGAACGCCTCGAGAGTGGACCGGCTTCCACCTCCCGCTCTGACATATCCCACCGCTGGTATTATTACAGCCGATTTGGATGATTCTCAAATATTTCAATCTGTCATTGAAAATGGAATAAAAGAGTAGAGTAATACTTATTAATAGTACGGCAATACTTATACTAATAAATCAAGATTTGTGAATTATCCCTGTTCACTAATCTTGATTTATGGCCCAACTTTTACATACCCTCTGAAGAACGTTGTACTTCTCAGACAATTTCATTTTCTGTCTGTGGCTTCCCTCCTTGCCATTTCTGAAAGGGAATGTCATTGAAAAACATGCTGTCTTCATGCGGAAAAGATGGTGTAGAATAGTAATATGTGGATAAGGTGACTGGTAGGACACAAAAGGGCTAGGCTGAGCTGTCAATTATTCGAAGAGAAACAGAGATATACTGTGCTATTTCCTTTAGTCTGTGGGTTTGCTGAGATCAGGACTTGATCCACAGGTAAGCTGCTTTATTTTGAACTTTTTAAAATAAGCCAGTGGTGTACAGCACTGGGAAGGGGTGTCTTAAAACAGGACCTCTATCAGAGTCTTCAGTACTTTATCTCCTGCACTATTGGTGTTCCAACTTCTCATGAAATCAGGCATAAAAAGAATAGATGAAGGACCATCTACTGGGCACCATACCAGGGAGAACATTGTCAGCTAACCCCAAAAGCCAATCAGGAGACACTATGCCCTATAAAATTCTAATGTTCTCCGCTATGTAGACAAACTAGCACATATACCAGGCGTTACCCAGGATTTTATTTTCTCATAGGGAATACTTGTTAGAAAGATTTGAGATCCTCTGTCCCTAATTCCCCAAACTGTCTCATCCAGTACCTGTAACTTTTCCCCATATTCCCCAATCCAATCTGTATTCAGAGTTATTAATGTACAGAGGTTGGGTTCCTGAGGGGATACACGGCCCTCCTCCTTCTTGCTGCTAGGTCTTGTCTCCATAGCACCTGGTCTGTCCTCTGGCTGAGAATTCTAAAGGCCCCTCTCTAAACCACAAACTCCAGGATTCCTTAGAATCTTCGCAGGCAGCCAATCCTGTGAGGTCTTCGCCTGCTTGACACAGACACAAACTTTGACTTTCATATATTAGATCCAGAAGCTGAAAGAAATAGCTTCCTTTCCAGATTGCTTGCCTCCTTTGGAAACTCACCACCAGATTAAGTTATTTAGGTAGCAATCATTTACATATGTGACACTGTATAAAGAGCAGATACAGGCCATTTCTGCACTAGCCTGTTATAATGGTATTATTCCACTTTCAACCCCTACGGAATCCTGGAGTTTGCAGTTTAGAGAGGGTTGCTTCATGGGGGCCTTTAAGGCCCCTCCCTAAACTGCAAACCCCAGGATTCCATAGGAGGTTGAAAGTGGAATCATAGCGCTATAACAGGCTAGCGTGGAAACGGCTACAGTCATCTTACCACCAAGGACTTTGTATTCCAAAAATAGTAGGGGTATGATGGCCACTTATGCCTCTTAAGTGTGACTTCCACCAACAAAAAGATGAACTGCATCAGAGAGAGAGAATATGAATTTGCACAAGCTTATTTGTATGTAAAGGTGCAAATCAGACAATAGTTAAAACAGTTTATAGAGAATCACAATATATTCTACTACATGAGCAAGACTGTGACTACTAGGTGGCCGGCACACCTGCTCATTCTGCAGTCCAGTAGTAACGGTTGATGGGCAATTTTGGTGCCCCATTGCTGCCTTCCTACAGCCACTTATGTATCATTAGAATGGAGGGCAAAAGAGGATATAGGTTCACATGGCATTTGCAAATGTTAATAGGAACCAGTTGAGAAACAATGACTGCCATGACATTATGGGACAACAATAGTAATATCATTGTGAGGTTCTACTACAGACTCCCCTATCCAGTCTGAAGACTTGGATGATGCTTTCCTAGAACAGATGGCCAAATATTCCAAAAGGAGAGGTAAGATAGTAATGGGAGACTTCAAGTATTCTGATGTGCTATATCTTTTTAAAAGAGCTACAAGCTTGGAAGATCAGGGGAATGTTGTAGATGAATCATAGAATCATAGAAATGTAGAGTTGGAAGAGAGCCCAGGGGCCATCCAGTCCAACCCCCTGCCATGCAGGAACACCTCAAAGCACTCCCGACAGATGGCCATGCAGCCTCTGCTTAAAAACCTCCAAGGAAGGAGACTTCACTACACTCCGAGGCAGCATATTCCACTGCCGGACAGCCCCGACTGTCAGGAAGTTCTTCCTGAGGTTCAGGTGGAATCTCCTTTCCTGCAGCTTGAATCCATTGCTCCTTGTCCTGGTCTCTTGAGCAGCAGAAAACAAGCCCTTTCCTTCCTCTATATGGCATCCCTTCAAGTGTGTTGTGATTTCAGTAATGCTTTCAATAACGTTCCACATTATATTGTTTCAGACAACCTGGTAAAATGTGGGCTAGACATGAGTATTGCTGGATGATTTATAGCTAGTTCACTGATGGAAACCAAAGAGCGCTCACCAAAGCTTCCTTGTCATCCTGGAACGATGGGACTAGTGGGGTGCCAGAGGTTTCTGTCCTGGGCCAGTGAAATTCAACATCTTTGTAAATGACTTGGTTGACAGAATAGAAGGAATGCTTACCAAATTTGCAGGTGGCACCAAATTAGGAGGTGTATCCCAGAAGACAGAATCATAATTCGAAGTGATCTTAACAAATTGGAGAGCTAAGCCAAAATTAACAAAATGAGTTTCAGTGTGGAAAACTGTAAGGTACTATATTTAATAAATAAAATAAATGCATGAATCAACAATGGGTAGCACTTGGCTTTACAATACTGCATAAACTTCTGGGACAGTTGATAGATGTTCAAGGTTAGTAAATAGTCTGTTGTATTGTTGTGAAATAAAGTACAACAAACAAAATAAATAAAATAAAATTTACAAAAATGTTACACGAATGCAACTCCACTGAAATTATCAATCCAGCAAATAAGAACAGCTCCTTTTTTAGGGTTTCTACACCCACTGGACCAAACCAATAATTTGAAGTGTTACATAAATACTGTGTGTGTGAGTGTGTGAGTGTGTATGTACGTGTGTACGTATGTACACATGCGTGCAGAAAAGAGAGAGATGGCCTTCCTCTCAGGCAGGGGAATTATATATGTAAGACCATTCTGTTTTATTTTTTAAAAAGCCAGGGAGATGCTATTAACCAAACAAGCAAATAATAAAATCCTTCGGTGTACAGTTGGACCTCCGTATCAATGGATTCTGTATCTATGAATTCAACCAACCAACCACAGCTCAAAAACATTTGTTTAAAAAATCCAAAAAGGAAGCCTTTGAGTTGTTCACCATTTTATATAAGGGATGCCATGGTACCATACCATTGTATATAATGGGACTCAAGCATCGACAGATTTTGTCATTCATGGGAAATCCTGGAACCAAACCGCAGTGAATTCTGAGGGCCCACCGTACCTCAAATTACCACTGCAGGCTTCCCCCACTTATCTGACAGGTTAGGGACCAGAGTACTGTCAGAAAATGGCATTTGTGGTAAAGCAGAAGCCATGTACTGTACTATAGGAAGCATGAAGGACTTACAGAGGCTCACTTGGGACCGGCTGCATGCATGCTGCTTGCAAAGTCTCTCATCTGGCTCGGTGCCTTTTTTCCGTCAGCACCCTTTGCAAGCAGAATGTACAAGCAAGCAGTCCCAAGCGAGCCTACACAGTCAAGAAGAACTGATGAAAGAGAGGAACCCCCCCCCTTGAATTAGAGGAACATCCTTCATTTGGAAGCATCAAAAGAGCGAGTCATCAGATAACAGGACATTGAAAGGGCTTCTGGTACTTCAATGTAGAACTAGGGACCTCAATGAAACAAAATTATACTTATCCTACATAGAGCAGCAGTCGTATCTCGTGAAGAGGAGTTGAGCCTGCTGGTATCTCTAAATAAACTAAGGCCGTTTCCGCACTAGCCTGTTATAGCGCTACGATTCCACTTTCAACATCCTCTGGAATCCTGGAGTTTGCAGTTTCGGGAGGGGCCGGCCCCTCCTGAAACTGCAAACCCCAGGTTTCCAGAGGATGTTGAAAGTGGAATTGTAGCGCTATACCAGGCTAGTGCGGAAACGGCCTGTTTGCACCAGTATTAACTAGATGGTGTGCTTTCACATCACGACTGAAACCGTTCAGTAGAGTGGAAGAAAGGAGCTCTGGTTGGCCTGCCCACCGCTTGTCTCATAAATCATCAGCAAACTGAAGAAGGTCATGACATTTGGCTGTTTCACATATCTACTGAAAGTTAGAAAAGAAAACTTTCCTTTCATTAAACAATGAGTGGGTTTACTGGGGTGTGTGCGTGTGTGTATTTTAATATAACACATTTGCACTTGGCACAGAACTATCACTTTCTGTTAGGATATTTTTTTAAAAAAGCAGAGAGTACACAGTCCTTTAACTGAATTGTTGCAAGTTTTAAATTTAACTGGTGAATTAATTGGTTAAAAAGAAGAACACTAACCAGCTGATTCAGCCTGTCCTGTGTTAAACAAAACAATGGGATGTATCATTTACTAAGTGTACATCGGACTGCAGCTTTATTTCCAGAAAACAATAGCCGCTTTGATATCCTGATAGCTATAAACCTATATGGTATGTTTATTTTTTAACACGTTTAGAAATATATTTATTTATAATGAGGGCTGCAGTCATGCGATCCATTCATCACAGTTGGTCTTCCTTCTGAGTAAATATGCATAGGAGTGTGCTGTCAGATCTTATGTTTGCAACAAACTGGGCATAACAATGAAATTGATTGATTATTATCCAGAAGCACAATAGCAAAATAGTCCATGGAACCTCTGTGTAATTTTGTTCCCTAATACTTAAATAGAGGGAAATATATTTACCCAATTCAGAGGCACATGAAGCATGGCAGTGCTGAACATTGCTCCTTGTATAATAATGGCAATGATAAACAGACATTTATTAGTGTATGAACTGAAATGCATGCACACACCTCAAAACTGTGTCCTTTATGCTTTTTCATGATCTCTTTATTTTACTCAAAGCAATCAAAATAATGAGAAATCACTTCTATAGAGAGAATATAAAGTATGAAAAAAAAATTAAAAACAGAATACTAAATCCAGATTTGCATGTTTTATTGTTATTTTTCCCCCTCCTTCACATATATTAATTAATTGCACTAAATGGCTCATTTGTTCAAATGCCATCCCTGGATTACAAATGAGTCCCAATTTTTGCTGATTAAAAAAAGTACAAAAGAAAACAAATTAATTTATTGAATGCAAATGACTACACTTTTGCATTTAATCTTGTTCGTTCTTGAATACATTTAGGCAATTGTAATTGACTGGGGTGCTTGTTCAATAAAATGTAAGAAAATTCTTCAGTCACACCATTGAATGTGCTGTTTAATTATGTTGGTGGGCACTTCTATTTGTTTCTAATGCAGAGGATCTATTGGTAAAATGAATGCCCATTTTGTGGTCTGTTATGCAGAAAATGTTTAATCCAGTGTTTGATTTACTCTGTTAAATCTTCTTTATTGAATGCGCTTATTCAGCTGTGCAGAATTGGGTATGCTCCTTTCTGTTACTATGACACTGCAATTAAATAGCTAAAGAGGGGGAGAAACACTGTAAGACATTTTTCTAAAGGGCCATGCCATTCACATAAAAAATTATTAATAATTTGAGCTCTCCCCTCCCTTCCTCTATTAGATTTTCACCAGTTGATGCTGTTTCTACACGCAAATAGTTCAGCGCAATAGAAAATCAACAAATCCTGCTGTTAAGAAGCCTAGATAAACATTTGGCCAACTCACTTGGTACAATGAAAGGTTTCTGGTTCAATGACTAATGACTATCATCATGAAACAAGATTGCATTGATTGCCGTCTCATGAATGAACTTAACAAGAGCTTGGAGAACTAGTCCTCCAATGGCATGTTCTCCTAGGATAAATATTCCGGTACTTTGGAAACAGGACATGCTGACAGTGAAATAATTTTCTCTTTAAATGGTTTGTACAACACAGTAACTTTAGGAAAGCATACAGAACAAATCTCAATCTTTTCAAGCTTTGCATTTCCTACAAAAGATAACCTTGTTTGCCTTTAGGAGGCTCCATGATTCATAGCCCGTTTCCACACTAGACTGTTATAGGGCTGTTATTCCACTTTCAACATCCTATGGAATCCTGGGTGCTACCACTCTGATCTTTCCATCTGGTGTTAGTGATGCAGTCAATCACACCAGTAGCATTACTGTTACGTTTCTGAAGGCCCATGTCTATAATACAAGCAAAAAATATATATGCAAGCTTCACTAGGGTTCCCCCAATGTCCATACCTTTATTAATCATTTCTGTATTAATCAGAAATGCAACATATGTTTAAAGATTACTTTGTATACCAGAAGCTTACAGTTACAGAATTTCAAAGCTTAGTTCTTCCTGTTGTTTATTCACTGCACCTAAATCCTAATTGCTCTAAAATATCCTGCTAATTCTTTCTCTATCTCTTCATAGACCCAGAACATTTCCGCACGACACTCTTATAGCGCGATGATTCCACTTTCAACCTCCTATGGAATCCTAGGATTTGCAGTTCCGGGAGGGGCTGGCCGGCCCCTCCCGAAACTGCAAACCCCAGGATTCCATAGGAGGTTGAAAGTGGAATCATCGCGCTATAAGAGTGTCGTGCGGAAATGGCCCTAGCTAAACCTAACTAACTGACCTCAGACACAAGCTTCTTCCCTTCCCTGTTTCGTCTCTTACTCTACTCTTCACCATATCTTCTCTAACTAAATTAGCTCTAACTAGCTATTATCTCTCAAATGAATTTAATTCCTATATCTGACTAATATCTCTGTCTATCAGACATACCAACCTTTTTAACGTCCTTCAAACATTTAGCCAATCTGTTGTTGTGTGCCTTCAAGTTGTGTCTGACTTATGGCAACCCTAAAGCAACAACATCACAGGGTTTTCTGGGGCTGAGAGTGTGTGATGCACACAAGGACACCAGCAGGCTTCCTTGGCAAAGCAAAGAATCAAACCCTGGTCTCCAGAACTGTAGTCCAACCTCAGACTACACTATGCTGGCTTTAGTTACTAGTCATCCCCTCCCAACAAATCCTTGTTATGTATACTATAAATCACATACACCATCATAATTTACCTTGATTTCTCTAGGAAACACAACAACATTTTTTAAAATAAAAGTCTGGAATATCACAAGTTCCTGTAATGTACTCTGATATGGAAGGTATTATATAATCATATATTATATAGTCTAGCACCTACTGATGTTCTTATCCTCCATGAATGTGTCTCATCCCTTTTCAAAGTCAACCAATGTGTTGTTATTTTGGTCGCAAATTTTCTATTACATCTTGCAGGAGCCAATTCCTTGTGGTTTAACCATCCACCATGAACTAACTATTGGGGATTTCCCTATAACTGTCCTTGATCTCCCACCATGAAGCTTTATTGGATAATTCAAGCTTCCAGATTTACAACAAAGAGAAAAAATATTCTGTATTCTTTCTCCAGAACATGCAGAATTTTATAAGCTTCTTATTGCGTTATTCCCTTCTATTGCATTTCTGCTCCACATTAAGTTCAATGAGATTTGCTTCCCATATGCACACAGGACTTCAGGACATTTTCTGAGCTACAGGGGCACATGGGTTTCTAATTTTTGCTTGTAGGAAAGTTGCTCATTTGGGCTGCCCCTTTCTCAGCTCCACGGTATATCCTATTTTGAAATTAAATTCCTCTCAGATTTTCTGTCTCGGAGGCTTAGCGGCGGCATTCCGCTCCCTGAGACTATACATTTAACTTCACAGCATTTGGCATATTCCTGAAGGCTGAAATGGTCTCTGGTTTCCATTAGTGGTTTTCAGCTCTCTCAAATTCCTCCCTCCCTCTCGCGTCTCAATAAGCAAGGGGCTTATAACAAGGCGTTAATGGGCTACCACTCAGGTTATTACCCCCTCATGATGTCAGGTGTTAAGACTTGAATATATCCTCACAACACATTTCGGAGGCACAAGTTTACATAGCCGCACTTACCGCAACATCTTATTCCTGGCAAGCCCTGCCTTTTATCCAGGAAAACCTTTCCTCCTGTAAGATGTTTACTAAAAGGTAAGGACAGAGCCAAATTATTAAACACAGCTTCTTCTGGGATTTGTTTTGAATGTCAGGACTTGGACTTGAAGAGCGTCAAATGTCATTAAAGTAGTGCTCTAAGCATTGGAGTATGACCCTAGAGACCAGGGTTGGATTCCCCACTTGGCCATGGAAACCCATGGGGTGACCTTGGGCACATCACACACCTTCAGCCCCCAGAAAACCCTGTGATAGGTTTGCCTTGGGATGGACATCAGTTTTCAATAACTTGAAGGTGCACAACACCAAAGATGATCACCTACCACAACCATGAGAGATCTTCCAACATTTCACAGATGAAAACTGGGACACATGCGGCCAGCAACATCAGAGTGCGGTCAAGACGGCAAAAATTATTGATGATGAAGAAGACAGAAGCAGAGATGGCTGCAGCAGTTTGCTTTTGGTTGAGCCTCCTGGGAACGGCAAGATTCCTCCCCCACTGGCTGAATTAATTTGAGTGCAAACTGCTTTCCCATTTTGAATTAAGTCTGTAGCAACTGAAGTAAGCTGAGAAGGAAGGGGGAAAGTGGGAGGAGGAGAGAGAAAGTGGGACATGTTCAAAGCAGCTGAAAAAGTGGAAGGACAGAGGATTAGATGAGACTGGCCCTGCCAAATCAGAACAGTTGAAGAAGATGTCATGATCACAAAGCTGGTATCACACAGGCCATTTCCGTGCGGAAATGACCACAGTGATGAAGAGCTTGTAATCCATGCACATCAGGTATAACACAAACACACATACATACATACATGCGTGTGTGTAATCACCCACCTTCCTTCCAGTATGGGCCTGAAGGGGGCTAGAGGCCATTTCCGCATGGGGTGAGGGAATCGCCCCATGCCACTACTTACTGGATCTTCTGGCTCCCCGGTCTGGTCCAGGCTGCTCCGGAGCAGTGCATGGTTGTAGATCCGCACTGCTCTGGTGTCCAAAATGGTGGCTTACGGTTGGTCATGGGTCCTGACCAACCACTGAAGCTCACCAGCCGAAAGCCTGCCCTCTGCAGATCGCAGGCTCGCATTGGTGCGAGCCTGTGAATCTGCACCAGAAAGCAGGCACACAGTGGTGCGCTCTGGGCTTTTGAAAGACTGGAAAAATCAGGTCTTTTGAAAGCATGCTGGAGGACCACTTGAGGTCGTTCCGGAGTGGACTGAGGTGCAGATCTACAGTAAGTAGTTTGGACCCAGTCCGCTCCAAGGTGCAGATGTCCTCTGTGGAGGACACACTGCACCGTTTTTATTACTCCGTGCAGAAATGGTCAGAATGATGCAGCTACCCCACGTGGCAGATGGGTGGGGAGAGCGGGAAGAGCAGCTCTCCAGTCATTCCCAGCAACCCCGTCCACTCTTCTCTGTTGGATGGCAGAACTGTACGTGCCACATGGCTCGTCTGCATCCCCTAAACTAGCCTGCTGCACTCAGAGGTGGTGGAGTATGCTGCTCTGTCCCAGCATTGAACTACAATTCAACTGCCAATCCAGTTTGCTTCTGTACATGGAATTGGAATGGGTGGGGGCAATGTGCCTTTGCCCAGGCAGCAAAATATCTTTGGCTAGCCCCTTTGTAATCATGAGTATTCTCAGGGACCTGTCTAGGTATAAGCATCTGCATCTTTAGCTGTAAATCAGAAATGCCCACTTCACCCCATCACTTGGTGATAATTTCCCTAGATAGTTTTAGGTAAACTTTGGGATTCTCTCACTGCTTGATGTGAGAGGAAAAGACAATGTTCACCTCCTCTCCACTCTACCTTGTCTCTTTCATCACCACCTCCGTCCACCTTGTTTCATTTCCCTTTCTACCTACTTGTTGTCTTGTTGGCAGTGATGGCAACTCCTGCCTTCATCTGCCTGCTCACCGGCCCTCTCGTTGACGCCCTTGAAAGAGCTGGCTGGAGCATGAAGTGAAGCAAAGGGGAAGAAGGTTGGAGGTGCTGCTGCAAGCGAGGGAAGTGGGGGAAAGGAACAATTGGAAGTAAGCTGGGGAAAGGGAGGGAAGCTGCAACTGACGGGTGTAAGGTGCAAGTGAGGGGATGTGGAGCAGCACAAGAGGAGTGGAAAAGGAGGGGAAAGAGCGAAGAGGGAGACATGCAAGTGATGGAGTTCTAGAAGGAGGAGAGGGAGGCATGGTGAGGGTGTGGATGGGGGCAAGAGAGGGTGAGAGATTCAGCAATATGGTATAAGGAGCAAGAGAGAAAGACAGGGGCCATTTCCGCACTAGACTGTTAATAGCGCTATGATTCCACTTTCAACGTCCTATGAAATCCTGGGGTTTGCCGTTTCGGGAGGGGCCAGCCAGCCCCTCCCAAAACGGCAAACCCCAGGATTCCATAGGATGTTGAAAGTGGAATCATAGCGCTATAACAGCCTAGTGCGGAAATGGCCAGGGTCATAAAGTGACCAAAGTTGAAAGAGAGGGAGGAGTGGTGGCACATTGGGAGGCAAGGAGGAGAGGGCAGGTGAGAGATGCAACAGCAAGCAAGGGGAGCATGGTGAACTTGCCAGGTGAGGCAAGGTGGGAGAGAAGTGCATTTCTGAACTAGGGAGGAGGGCACCATGAAGGTGTCATACTGTAACTTAACCCCAACACCTCATTAGCCCTTGGTTTACTTGGAGAGGGAAGTATCCCTCTTCAGTTAAGTCTAGATAATGAGGAGCCCCGTTATCACGGAAGGGACAAGGTTAGGCAAGACAAAGGGTAAGAAGGTGCAAGAGAAACAGGTACAAAGGGATGTAAAGTGGTACTGAAAGAGGTGCAATTTCTTTGTCTTTACTTTTCTCTCCACTTCCTCCTGTGAATCACATGACAGTCATTTGCAGGAACTTCCTGTGATATTTTCATAGATAATTTTTAAACTCAGAGTTAAAAACAACTGACAATAAAATGCAATAGTGGCTTGATGAGAATACGTTAGAAGTGCCTGTGCATGACAAAATATTATTATAATTGTACATGGCCACTTTACTTTCTTATTATTACTCCCTGCAATTATCCTGAGAGGCAGGGATAGCCCAAGGTTACATAGTAAAGGGTCTTTCTGTTCCACATCCAGCACTTACTTTATACTAATTCTCTCACAATGGGTAGTTCGTATAACAATGGTACTGATGCTGAAATGCAGTGACAGGAAAAAAAAATGTAATCATGAATATGCTAAATTTGCATAATCAGATAGCTAATAAGTAATATACATAATTATAAAAGATGCCTGGACTTAAGAGGCTGGCATATGGCAACACCAACTCCAGTCTACTTTGCCTGCTTTCAGTGCACCCACAATTGATACTACATTTAGGACAAATATTTTCCGCACTAGACTTTTATAGTGCTATGATTCCACTTTCAACATCCTATGGAATCCTGGGGTTTGCAGTTTCGGGAGGGGCCGGCCCCTCAACATACTATGGAATCCAGCCGGCCCCTCCCGAAACTGCAAACCCCAGGATTCCATAGGATGTTTCAAGTGGAATCATAGTGCTATAAAAGTCTAGTGCGGAAATGGCTTGGGCTGGTCTCAAGTTCTTTTGCTGTCTGAGGCACAAAGATATGATGTTGATTTACAGAAGCTGACCATTGGTTGTTGAATCTTCTGTCCACAGTGGGAATGGGATACTTTTATCCCATACTTGAGGATGGCAAGTAACCGAGACCACTTCTGCACTAGCCTGTTACAGCGCTATGATTCCACTTTCAACGTCCTATGGAATCCTGGGGTTTGCAGTTTAGGGAAGGGCCTTTCGAATTCTCAGCCAGGGAGTTCTTTGGCCTCTGCAAACTACAAACCCCAGAATTCCATAGGAGGTTGAAAGTGGAATAATAGCACTATAACAGCGTAGTGCGGAAAGGCCCTTAGAGCTGGGCAACCGATAGGTCTTTCAACAACTTGTTGCTGCTCCCTGCGGCATCTACTGCTTGAGACCACCACCTTGTTCTGCTTAATGGTGGCTACAGTGGTGGTCTTCATACAGTATATAGAGAGAAGTTGTGCAATTCATGCAATCACAGGCTGGGATCAAGAAAAGAGAATGAATGGAGAAGTGTGTGTGTGTGTGGGGGGGATCTATTCCTGCTAGTAGGGTTGCCAAGTCAATTAAAGGACCAAGCTGAATTTCCCCTCTTGGCCATTTCCGCACTAGACCGTTATAGCGCTATGATTCCACTTTCAGCATCCCATGGAATCCTGGGGTTTGAGTCTCCTCCCTAAACTGCAAACCCCAGGATTCCATGGGATGTTGAAAGTGGAATCATAGCGCTATAACAGTCTCGTGCGGAAATGGCCTAGCTTTACGTTGCGCTTTCCTTAGTCCCAACGATGCTACCCCAAGAAGTCCCAAGAGCTCTACTCGCCACCTGAAGAACTACACCAACCAGAATGCACTGCAAACGACGCTACTTCCGCCCTTCCTTCGTGCCTCCCCGACCGCGCGCCTTCAGCCTCACTTCCGCCAGGAGGCGACGCGACGGCGTCCTATGACCGGCGGCGGCGGCGGCTTTCCCCTCCCAAAATGGCGGACAATCTCCCGTCGGAGTTTGATGTGGTGGTCATAGGAACGGGTAAGATGCGGGGCAGGGGTGGGACGCGTGTGTTCGTAACGTGTGAATTGCCTGAAGGGGGACGAGTCGTCCTGTGAGGGTGTGAAGGATGGGAACAGCAGCGTTAATACAAGCTTAAACGGGTGAGGAGGAAGGGAAAGGTGTGAGCTGAGGCTGGGCCAGTGCCTGAGGCGAGAGAGACTCTCAGCCTGGTTTTACCTCGTCACCTGGTCTTTCCCTGTCCCTTCGCCCCCCAGCCCCTCATTTTTTTGTTCTTTAACCCTCTCAGGATATCTGTGTAACCGTGAATTGATCTAACTGGTCTATAAATGGCCACTTTTAATGTGTAACATCATTCGCATCGCCTGCCTTCCGTTCTCCTCTCTTTCCTTGCTTGTGCCACAATCACAGTGCTTTATTATAACATTTCGTACCAGGGCTGGGAAATACGTGGCCCTTCAGGGATTGGTCATAGAATCATAGAATCATAGAATCATAGAAATGTAGAGTTGGAAGAGACCCCAGAGGCCATCCAGTCGAACCCCCTGCCATGCAGGAACACCCTCAAAGCACTCCCGACAGATGGCCATCCAGCCTCTGCTTAAAAACTTCCAAAAAAGGAGCCTCCACCACACTCCGAGGCAGCATCTTCCACTGCCGGACAGCCCTGACTGCGGTTCCAATCCGCCCTGGCCAGCATCGCCATTGGTGGGGGATTATGGGATCTGGAGTCCAACAGCATCTGGTGGGCCACATTCTCTGGCCATTTCCACACTAGGCTGTTATAGCGCTGCTTTTCCACTTTCAACATCCTATGGAATCCTGGGGTTTGCAGTACAATAAATTAGTAAAATCCTTAAAGCGCTGAAGGACCTTGTCTTTTCTACAACAGACTGACATATAGCTACGCATCTCTTTTTTGGCATAGTAAAATATAAGATGCTCTAAATTCAAATCACCAGTTTGATGAATGAAGTTGCTGTCTATTCAGTAAATACTCTGCCTTAAGTACTTCTGCTTTCCTAGCAAGTATTGCTACTTAAAAGAGGCATGGTTTAAAATCAAGTACACTTTTGAACAGAAAGTGTTGCAGATAGAAATGTTTCGAAATACATGCTATTTGTAAGTTGTTCGCTGCCTCAATCCATATGGAGAGGCGGGATACAAACAAACAAACAAACAAACAAATAAATAAATAAATAAAAATGAAATCAACTAGGAATTTTTTTCATATTCGGTTTCCTGTTTCCAATTATTTCTTTGCCAACCTGTTATCTTTGTTCTAGTGGGAAGATTGGTGCCATTTATGTAGTTAGTGCAATGCCTGATGTATTGCTGGTGCCCACGTAGATCTTATTAGCATGTTTGTGAAATTGTGATTCTTTTGGTACAATACCATAATTCCACTCTTCTTTACACCGTGTCTCATTTGCCATTTTAACGTTCACTGCCACAACTTGGAGAGATTATTTTAGAGATCCTTGCGATCTGATTTTGTTCTCATCATCGTAGACAATGTTGAATCATCATCTAACTTGACCACCACACTAGTTACTCCTAATTCAAGGTGATTTGAAACAAGTTGAAAAGGACCGGTTCCAGAACAGATCCCCGATGGATCTATTGTGAAAACTGATCATTTATTCCTACCTTCTGCTTCCTGTTTTTTTGCCAGTTTTCAATCCATTGGAGGACTTTTTCTCTTATCTCATGACTCCTAAGTTTGCCACAGAATCTTTAGCAAGGGACATTGAGCTTGTTGGAGGAAAAGCAGGATATAAATATAACACGTAGATGATGCCTGCTATAAGATGACAGTCTCTATGGGATAAATGTTGGCCAGTTCCTCAACATTATTGGCTGGTCACACACCCAAATACTGGGCTGAGGATCTGGGGAACAGATTATGTTCTGCCACCTACTCCCAACCCTCTTTAGTGGAGATCCAGATGTTTAGATGCAAGTGAGAGGTGTGTTCAGGACTGGATTATATGCATCTACATGCTGGTCTGTGGTATAAGTTTAGATGGGACTGACCTATTGAAAAGTAGTTTCCTTCTCTCCTGTGCATGCTGTGGACAGTAATAGCCACCTCTTGGACATGTGACTCCAGTTCTCCACAAAGGAATCCTCACGTCCTGGATTTAATCATGGACATGCTTAACATACAATCCATGTTAGTATGGGATCTACATACCAGAGCTGTCTGTTTCATACTGACTAGATCAAAAAATGGAGAAGCTGGTTCTAGAGTCTGGGGTGGACATTGCACAGGAACCCGCATGTTCAGAGTCAAATATTTTCATTCATTCCTTTGCTGTGCACTACGAATAAGAACAAGGATGCTCCTTTTCTTCTTGAAATCTCACTTGGCTGCTTAGTTTCCTGTAAGCGTGTGGGCAAAATCATTTAAAACAGGAAATCCCAGAATCTTGTTGGCTGGAGATGCCTAAAGATTTGGTATTGACGAAGTTTGATGGATGATGGATTGTATCCATAAAGTCATAGAACTGGAGGAGATCCCATGGGTTATTTAATTTAATCTCATGCCAGTGCAGGAAATCCATAGCTAAAATTGCCTGACAGATAACCATCTGCCCTTTGTTGGACACAAAGGAGAGTCCATCGTCTTCTGAGGTAGTCTTTTTCACTGTTGAATAACTTCTATTGTCAGAATGTTCTTTCTAATATTTTTCTAGTCCCTGCCTCCAGCTTTTTGGGGTGGAATTTGAATCCACTGGTCCAAGTCCCTCTGGAGCAGCAGAAAACAAACTGGCTTCAACTTCCATTTTTGAAGATGGCTATACTATCTTCTCTTTTCTGTGTCAAGCATTTCCAGCTTCCCCAGCTGTTCCTCATAGGAGTTAGTTTCCACACTCTTCGTTGTCCTAGTCAACCTCCCCTGGACATGTTCCAGCTTTTGATATCAATTGTAAATAGTGGTACCCAAAACTAAAAACAGTACTCCAGGTGAGGTTTGACAAAAGCAGAATAGAGTAGTATGATTACTGGGCACTGTTGTCCGGTAATGTTGATGGAGTATAAAACATCATTAGCTTGCTTGCTTGCTTTCTCTCTCTCTCTTTTTTTTCCCTGTGTAACGTCTCACATCACACTGCTGACTTAACATTTGCTTTGCAATATACTGATACCCCTTGATATTTTCATGTGCGCTGCTACCAAGCTGGTTGTCACCTATCCTTTGCATCTGACTTTTTTTCTTTCCCTGTTGAAATTCAGGTTGCTTGTTTTGGCCCAGCTTTCCAATCTGTTAAGGTCATCTTGAATGTTAATTCTGTCATCTTAGGTATTAGCTACTGTCCTAGTTTGATGTCATCTGCAAATTTGAAGAGTTTCCCTTCTACCCTTTCATCCATATCGTTTATAAACATGTTAATGCTGGACCCAGAACAGAGTCCTATGGCACCCTGCTTGCCTGTTTTCCCTAGGATGACAAGGAATCATTGGTGAGCATGTTTTGGACTGTGTCCATGAAGCAGCTACAAATCCATCTAACAGTAGCATTGTGTAGTCCACACTTTACTGCCTTGTCTATGAGAATATTATGGAGCACCTCGTTAAAACCCTGGGTGAAATCAAGGTACTCTATATCTACAGCATTCCTCTGATCCATCAAGCTTATAACTTTATCAAAAGGGGAGGAGAGGAGAAAGAGAGAGTTTAGATCAGTCTTGCATGACTTGTTTTTGAGAAGCGCATGATGGCTCTTTTTTTAAATGCAGAGCTAGTGTTTCAGTTTTTAACTTGGGGACTGGACTCAAACATTCCCGCAGAGCCTTATCCATGCAGGTGTTGTTAGGTGCTTGATTCAGTGAAGTCTAATATTTCTGATGCTTCCGTCTTCAGGGGCTACACTGGCATTTTGATTTCATGCACTTGTCCATTCCTCAAATGCAAATTTCATTTGCCAAATTCTCCATGTCGTATTTTATTTATGCTTGACAGTCGAAACCTGGGCACTCTGAGGTTGTCTGATTTTAACTGTGCATAAATCAAAGGGGCAAGGAATGAGTGAGATATTTCGGCAAAGACATGCTTCTCTCAGCCATAGTTTTATCAATCAAAGGAGCACCTAAACCAATCAGAGGATATCCCTTCAAATAGAGAATCACCAGGTAATCACCAAATTAAATGTTTGGTTGGCAAACAGAAAATCAAATCCAGATTGTTAATTGACTTCTTAGTTTCTTTGCGTACTGTTGACTAACAATATGTGTGACTAACAATGTGCATTTAAAACAATATGTGTATAAGGTAGGCAGATGCAGAAAGGGAGAGTTCTCAGTCCTTGCCTTCTGAGCGGAGGTAGAGGGTTCTCCTGGTGATAGACATTTGAAGATGGCAATCATACATTTGGCTGGTACTTAAAAGAAAGGAATAAAAAGATAATCAAGGAGGGTCTCAAGAACCCTTGCATAGTTTTTTGCCCAAATCTTCCCCAGCCATGATCTTTGGAAGTCCTTTACAACACTCCCTCCCCATCTCATTGATGGCTGGGAAGGCACCCAGGCCTGACCACTTCATGGCACTGTGTTCTTGACTCTGAGGGAGGAAGAGAGGTTGATGGTATCATCCCTCCCGCCTATGAAGTTTTTTTGTAAAGTTGTGAAGTTTCTGCCTGATCAGCTATGGCAAGTTTGAGTTGCTTTTTCAGGTGAGCAGATCAGCAAGGGCTTGTAAAGTGGAAGAAAGGAGGTTCTGTACTGGGCACTACTATATGAGAATTATGGAGGGACCATAACTTAATAGCAGATACGGTTTACGTGTAGAAGGTCTGTGAATATTATTGTTTGATAACTCTAGCTCATTCCCTAATTGTTTCTAAGGAAACGTGAAAACTGGCATCTCCATCTAAAAAGATCTGGCAATGTGAATGACCTTTCCTTGAAAGCTTGGAGTTTTGCTGCCAACCACAGTAGATAATATAAGCTAAATGAACACATAATATACCAAACCTGGTAGAAGGAGGCTTCCTGTGTTCTTGATGCTTAACACAGCTCTAAATGGGCAGACAAAGCATTCTAAACTTTCTGGCATAGTAGCATTTGTGAAGTTATTTGTCTAGGTTTTAGGCAGCTGGATTTCAGTTCATTATACTTAACCGTGTTGTAATGTTGCTTACCATCAAGTCAGCTTTGACTTACAAGCAAACCTGTGCATGAGAGACTTCTAAATACTCTGTTATTAAAAACTCTGTTAGGATAGTGCATACTCAGGACTGTGGCTTTCTTGACTGAAGTCTATCCAGCTGTAATGGGACTTCCCTTTCCCCCCGCTGTTGTCCAGGCATTATTGTTTTTTCTAGTGAGTCATGTCTTGTCATATGTCCCAAGTACGATAGCTTTAGTTTAGTCATTTTGGCTTCTAGGGAGAATTCAGGCTCGATTCACTGTAGGATCCATTTATTTGCCTTTTTTGGCAGTCCATGGTATTTGTAGAACTCTTCTCTAGCACCACATTTTGAACGAATTGATTTTCATCTTGTCAGCTTTTCTCACTGTCAAGCCATGCATAGATACTAGAAATACTTTGGTATGGATGATAATGACTTTGGTGTTTAATGATGTATCTTTAAACTTGAGAGTCTTACTTAGTTCTTGCAGAGCTATTCTTCCAAATCCTAGGATGGCTTTTTTCCCCCTTCTTTTTCCTTGTCTGTAGTCTCTGTTTGATTTGTGATTGAGCCAGGGTGGAGAAGATCTTTCAGTGTAATGTAGTCAGATGTGTGTGTGGGCTCTGGACCAGCAAAACTTAGTCCAAAATTCCTACATGGCTCTGAATTTCACATGGTAATCTTGAACTCCTTGAAGGAAGGACATGGTTTAAGGAAGTAGTAATATAGCCTATACATCTGTACCCACATCTGCCTCCTTCTGAATCTCACTGTGGACTTGGGAGAAGACAAACACCGAGAGCGGAAAGACTTTTCCAACTTTTTTCACCTGTCTTCCTCTGTGGAAGAAGATCATGTGGGCAAAGAGAAAGCATTACTGTTTTGTCAAATCTATTGGTGAAATTTCTTGTTTTTTAAATTTCTTTTTATTATATGCATACAGATAATATAAAAAAATCCATAGAAAGTAGTCCGAAGACGGTAGCAATCTCAGTGAAGCTAAGGAAGGGTAGGTCTCGAAGAAAGACTGCCTTGGAAACCTATTTATGTCACCTTTGGTTCTTGAAGAAGAAAAGCCAGATAAATTAAGATGTGTTCACCACCTTTGCTACCATCAAGTCTGATTCTCCAGTTGGAGTAAGAATGCTTGTACTATTGTGTCCATTTGGATATTCTAGGCCACACACTAGTTGACATTATGAAAACCTGAGTGAGCAAATCCTGATGCCTAAACCATTCAAGCCAAATTTGATAAGAGTTATTGGAATATGGAAACTAAGGTAGGATTCTCTGTCTGACATTGTACCGCCTTCTACAGTACAGTGCTGTAGTTGAGAATGCAACTGGTTATCTGCTGTTTAAGTTATAAAATGAAACCCTTTCTCTTCTGGAAGATGTTCATGTTCTGTCTGCCTTTAGTTCTAGTAATTTTCATCTCCTATGCTAGTTTCCATAAAGAAAAAGATGTTATTCTTCATTTTTTTTTAAAAAAAAACACAACACACACAAAAACAAAATACCCCAGTCACTGTAAATTTTCTGGTTCTGTGCAATTTTTTCCTCCTTTCTCTTTCTGGTCTTCACTGGTTATAAATAACACATGAAATGACTTTCAAGGTAGAAAGCAGGAATCTATTTTGAAATATTCTATAAAATAAAGAGTGATTTATGGCTCCATATGATTTTGGCTGAAAGCATTTGGGCTTTGCCCAGTCATCAAAGTCCTGTCAGGGGAATCTATTATTTATTGTTTGATATGCCGGGGAGTGGTGGTAGTACTTTATTTTATGTTTATCTTATGTAAGTATATTGTTAAGAGAAATCAATTCCAGATCCTAATACATTTTTTAAAAAAATCTGTTGTGGCGAACTAAATAAATATTACAGTGAAGAGTAACAAAATGAAATGTTATGAAACTTGATTTTAACGTCTTCCTCGAAAAGGAAGAAGAAGAAAAGAGAATCCTTAAATGTTTTAATAGCTGGTGTTTTAGAGCAGAGGTGAGCAGTGTGTGGCCTGTGACCCACAGGTGACTCCCAGTGGTCAACAACATTTTTTGTATCCATTTAATTTTTTTTTATGCTTCCCCATGCCCTCAAATGAACTCTAGCAGGGTGAAGGACATTTCCACCATGTTTAGAGGGCCATTGTGTCCCCTAAGTTAGAGCTTTCCAAACTTTTCATGTTGGTGACACACTTTTTTAGACGTGCATCATTTCGCGACACAGTGATTCAGTTTTACTAGCAAACCAGAGGTTAAACCAATCCCTTACAAGAGATACAGACACATACATAAATTGTAATAACAAAATGTGTGAGGACACAACGTATCTCATGAAAACCTTTCATATGTTTTTAAAAAGATATGATTTATAAATAATAACATACATTTCCAAGATTGCAGGCGATGCACCTAAACACTTCAGCCGACACACTGACATGTTGCCGCACACCATTTGGAAAACCCTGCCCTAGGGGCAAAAAAAGTGAATTTTATTTATTTATTTATTTGCCCTCAAATAACCCAAAATGTCCACTAGAGAGAGCATGGAACCCATTTCTGTCACATTTTACCCCCCCATCAAATAGGCCTACAACAGGCCTTTTTTTTTTTTTTTTTTTGAAACAAGAGTGACATCTCTTCACTTCCTGTTGTTTAAAAAAGGCTTCTTCCAGATCTCAAATGGCCCAGGAGGGCCCTCAGAATGGTGGCATTGTGACAAATGGAGGACGTTTGGGGGAATTTTTTGTTTGTTTGCTGTGATAGGTGTGGTGGAAGGTATGGCTCTCCATGATCTCTCGGGTGGCTAAGCTTTCCCTGGTTGCCCACTTCTGTCTAAATGTATAAGTTTTCTTTTTCTTTTTTACTTCATGCTGAACTTCTTGTTCTATTTCATTATTCAGATTTTCATAAGTAAACAGTCTCCTTTTCAAAGCCAGCAAATATTTATACACCAGGCACACCCAAAACAAAAACAACAAAACAAAATTAGAAGTTGCCTTTAAGACTGTATGGTGTTGTGTACCTTCAGGTGTCTTCCAACTTATGGCGACCCTAAGACAACACTATCGCAGACTTTTCTTGGCAAGTTTTGTTCAGAGGGGTTTTACCTTTGCTTTCCTTAGAGGCTGAGAGAGTGTGACTTGCCTAATGTCAGCAGTGGGTTTCCATGACCGAGAGGGGATTCAGACCCTCCCTCCAGAGTCCTAGTTCACCTCTCAAACTGCTGTACCATGCTGGTTCTTTAAAGGCTGGATGACATGGAGTGAAATACCTGTGAGCTTCTCAGGTATTTTATTAGCTTAAGCCCTTGGTTCAGCATCCAAATGCTTGCTCATGGTATGGGCTTTTCTAAATCTCAGTGCAGGTTGGTTACAGTATAATAAAGAGGTACTGATCTGAAACATTATATTAAGAGCAACAAATTAGTAATCACTTGCCTGAAGTAAGTGGAAATATGCAGTTTTCACGGCTACATGTAACATTATTGGGGCTGTTGTGTACGAACATCTGATTCTTGGTAAACCTTCCGTAGTCATTCCTTCTTACATTACCTTTGGCATCAGAGCTTCGGCAGCTTCACTCCTTGCCATGCTGTGATAGTAATCCCAGGCATCCAGAGATGGCTGGAGTTATGTTTCGAGGCTGCAGTTGTTCTCACAAAGGGACATCAAGCAGAACAGAGTGATGGGCCACTCTTGATCAAAAGAGGGAGTCCAAGGGGCAGCACAGATAACCCAAGGATGGCTTGAGCAGGTGGGAGCTGTAGCCCTTCGGTAGCTCTGAGCATACAGTTTAGTACAACAATGTCTGGAAATCCAGATGTCGTACCAACTATATGCTCAGACACCTGACACCTTTTATCAGCCTCCTTTATAAAAGGCAGAGTGCCTTAAAGATCTAGTCCTCTGGACCATCTCCTAGCTCTCTGTTCCCTCTGTGACAGTTTCCCTCTATGGCATTCACATCCAAGAGAGCATGAGGTCATTAGTATGAAGAGGGTTGTTTGTTTGTTTGTTTGACTCCTATTCAGAAAGCACTGGCTTAAGCAGGGCTGGCTTGGGGGTTGAGGCTTGATGCCAAGGCCTGGATTTGGGTTCACCACTTTTGTACCTTAAACTGTTGGTGTTCCAGTGTGAAGCCACAGGGCTCCTGGTCAAGGGCATAACAGCTATTTTACCACTGAGCATACGGAAAAGCAATTGCTTTCTCCTTTTCATTGTTTTTTCCCACCTCCTGCTTCTACTTTTTTTTGCATTTATCCTTGCCTTTTTCTTTAAGGCAAGAGTGAAGAACTTGCCTTCCAGACTTTTTGGCATATCACCCTAATCGACCCCAGCCACCATGAGCAGGACTGTGGGAGATGTAATCTAAAACAGTATTTCTTAGACTATCTGATGTGAGGGAGCAGCAATACTTCTTCAAGATGTTGGGAGATGGTGCTAAATTTGTGTCTGTTGATTTCTTTCTTTCCTAAATATTTGGTATAGACCAGCAGTTGGTGTCTCATGGGTCACCACTGGTCCACAGACCACCACTTTGAGTAGCACTGGTCTAAAATACCTGGTAGGCTATATGTCCTCTTTAGAAGTAGTGTTTCTGGCAAGCAGCATGCTCTCCTGTAGTCTGTTTTTATTTTTTAAATTATTTATTTCAGTTATGCATTTTGTATTAGAGTGGAACATACACATGGTTGAGGCACATGATGTAAGCTGCCATTTTAGTTAGCTTAGTTTATTGGGATGGTATTTGAAACAGATTTTAAGCTCAATTATTTGTTCTTCAAGCTATAATTGCAATATTTTCATTGATCTTTCTATTTGGAGCCATCATAGAATGGGCAATCTCTCTTTTTGGCACTAAATGTTCAGAACTCATTTTATTAGTTTTGTAAACCAGAAGTGGGAAACATGTGGCTTCCAGATGTATTGGACTGCAGCTTCTGTCAACCCCAGCAAGCATAGCCAATGATGAAGGATGATGAGAGTGACAGTCCAACAACAACTGAGGGCCATACTTTACCTAATTTTGTGTCACACCAAATCTGTTCTTTGTTAGAATTGCCACGAAGGATGTACAGTCAGCCCTTCATGTTTGCAGGTTTCACTTTTGCATAATTGATTATTCACAGATTATTTGCTGCCACCTCTGCTGCTTCCATGTGCCATTTTTAACAGGGACTGCAAGCCTTGTGAAACTGAGAAACTGCGAATGACTCTTGTGAGTAAATGTCTCTTAAAAATGGTGTGGGTCAGCAGTGGAGGTGGCCAAAAGCCCCACCAGCCTCCCACTTCTGCCTTAGGAAGGAACCCTGATGCCTCAAAGGAATCCAGAGTGGGTTAAATATGGTGATCATACTTTTTTGTGTGTTAAATATGGTTTGGGAAGGCCTAGAGTTATTCACGGTTTTTCCACTTTCATGGGGGTCCTGTGCCCCTAGCCCTAGTGAATGTGGAGGGATGACTGTACATTATCTTTTGTGAAGTAGTTGGAACAGTGGCTTTGCTTATTTTTTCATTGCATCCAATATTCATTTCCATGATAAAACCTGTTAAAAATTTATTGATATTACTTTCTAACCTGAGAGCAAAAAGCCTTTGTGTGTTAAACCTGCAAAATAGTTCCTAGGGATTTGTGGATAAAAAGGTAGTAAAAGTAAAGTTGTTATTATTTGATTATAGGTGGTGATTCTGAAATTTTTAGTATGCATTACTTATAGATTTAAAGGCATTAGAAAGGCTTGCTTAGCCAAACAAGCATAAAATACAGGCAGTTGTTGTAATGTACTATTCGGGGAGACCGGCAGTGTGTCAACGAAAGTGACTAGAAACTTCGGCCAAGCAACATCTCCTGAATGGAAATAAGTATGCTAATTGGCTCATAGAAGTGGGGATACTTCATGTAGTTTGAAATACTGTTAAAAAAAGAAACTCAGCCAATGATATGAAACTCCCAATGTCTTCAGAATTGTCTGCTAAGCAGAAGCGGGGAGCACTTTAATCTGTTCCTAGTATAGCTTTCTTTTACTCCCCCTTCGCTGAAAGGTAAAACCAAGTGTTACATGGTGTTCTATCACAATGAGGCAGTCATTGATGCTGGAGATCAGCATTGAAACTTCATAAGTTTTCTCCCCTGTTTTGCCAGTTGAGATTAAATCTTCCACTATCTGTCAAACAGGTAGGCCTTAAAAATGACGAAAAAGTTGCTGAAAGTCTGAATTTCTACCTTAAGGGCACCTGAAAATATGAAATATATTAAAATGCTTCCTGGGTTCATACCAATTCCTGATCTTGTTACAGAGTCATTTTGCTGATCTTGCAGAAAACCCATCTGCAAGGCTATCGGCTTGGTCCTCTTTATGACCTGATGTAATAGACAGCTTTGGTTTCACCTTCTGTGTGGTATAGAAGCAAAACCAACCATCTCCACATGTGCATAGCATTTCCTGAAGATCAGTATAGAAGTTTATTTTCTGGAAATATAAGTTAGAAGACCAAACTCCTGCATACAAAGCTCTTTTCTTTAATGTATGAGGCTTACTTGAATTTATTAGTTACACTTATATCCTGTCTGTCCTCTAACTGAGTTCCAAATGGTGTACATCCTCATTTCATTCTTACAACCACCATATGTAGTATGTCAGGCTAAAAGAGAGGAACTGGGCCAAGACGATTCAGGGGTATTTTTGGGGGGTGGAAGCCTTGATCTCTCAAGTCTCAGTCCAGTCTATGTACTATACTGTCCTGCTCACAAAACCAGTTTGGCTAATGTTGTCATATAATAAAAGTTGATGGCAGATTTCTATGGTATCTTCCCCACAGAGAGGGACAGTGGATAAGGAGCTTTTCCTACTACCCTTTTTTGGAAAAACGAATGGGTATTAGTCCCTGCTGCTGAAGTTCTACCTTACGATCTCATTTATTTATTTATTTATTTATTTATTTATTTATCTTATTGAAATGTTTTTATCCTGTCCTGTCTCACAAGACATGAGGGCAGTGTGCGGGTAAAATTGATACGCATAGGTTAAAACACTTTAAAACAATAAAATAATTTAAACAGAATAAAACCAAGTTAAACAAGTTAGGTTAAAGCGGGTTTAAAAAGTGAAAAAAGCTGGAAAGCACATGCATGGACATTTTGGAATAAATTAGTTGGGCCCCAAAGACTTGAAACTTTGGTGCTAGTCTAGGGTGCCATAGCTAGGAAGGCCCTCTCCCATGTCTTTCTGCAGGATATTGATCTCTGTGTGGGGCACAGAGGAGGGTCTGTCTAGCTGATCTCAGTCCTGAGGAAGGGAAAGGTGCTCCTCCAAGTGTGAAGATCCCATGCTTTTGAGGAGTTTCATTGTCATTGTAAGCATGTTGAATTCGGACCAGAGGCATATTGGCAGCCATTCCAATTCCTTTAAGAGAGGAAAGCTTGAAGGAGCTGGGCTTGTCCAACTTGGTGAAGAGAAGACTGAAGGATGACATACAGAAAGGGCTGTCTCAGAAAGGACTGGGTCAGCCTTTTCTCTGCTGCCCCAGAGGTAGCATCAGATCTAATGGCTTTAAGTTATAGGAGAGTAGATTTTGACTGAACATTAAAAAGAACTTCTTGACAGTATGAACATTTTGACAGTTGTGTAGAGAGGTGATGTGGTCTTCTCTGAACATCTTTGGGATGTTTTAGCTGGATCCTGCATTGAGAAGGGGTTGGATTCGATGGCCCATGAAACCCCTTCCAAATCTATGATTCTATGCTACTTTATGATGTCTATCTAGTGTTCTGGTCAGCAGTTTTGCTGCTGTTTTTTTGTGCCAGCTGCAGCGTCTGAATAATTTTCAGAGACATCTGATTGGGGTGTTATCTGTCCATGAACTGCTGTGGCTAGGTTATCCTTCTCCAGGAAAGACTGTAGCTCGCAGATCAGTCAAAAGTAGATTCCGAGGTCTCCCAAGCAATAGAGTCCATTTGGACCTTCGGTCACAAAGATGGTCCCAGGAGCATTCCCAAGCTGCACAGCAGGTCCTTCAGGGGGATTGTAACCTCATTGAGGACAGACTGTTTGCCCAGTTTTCAGATCTGAAAACCAGGAGAACTGAGTGCTTGCCTCCTCAGCCTTCTGTACAGTTTATCCAACCTATCAGGTTGCTGATGGAAACTTCAGTCCCTGCTCTGTCTTCTTATGGGCCTCTCTATTTAAACAGGGCTTTGTTGTGCACCCCTAAATTTTACCCTCAGCTTATCCACAGGTCATAGCAAATTCCCTCATTCAGGGCCAAAAACCTGCCCTTGACTTATCCATGAGATTACAGTAACTTATAGTTGAGTATATATGGTACTTACATTCCATTGTTACCATTTTCCCCCCAACTGTTTTAAATTAGTGCTTTTAATAGGATTGTTTATTTAATTGCTTTTTAACATTTTGTAACTACAGATGGTTTCTGCTATATTTTGTTTTGACTGTAAACCTCCTTGGGTCCCAGATTGGGAGAAAGGTGGGGAAATAAACTAAACAAATAAAAATAAGTAAATCAGCTCTTTAATAATAATTTAAAAATCTCTCACAGGTTTGCCTGAATCTATCATTGCGGCAGCGTGCTCAAGAAGTGGCCAGAGGGTTCTCCATGTGGACTCGTAAGTTTAGTAACTGTCCCATGTATTTTGGTTGTGGGACTTCTTTTGATAATTTACTTCTGTTGTTGACAAAAGGAGGCAGCACCATAATGCCCTTAGTCTACACTGCAAATGTAAAATTCAAATTAAATACAGCATCTTCTGATAACTGTTTTGAGGGCTTTAGTTTTGTGAAAAGGAAGCACACACACACACACACACACACACAGCTACACATTAGTGTTTCCAGGGTTCTTTGTGTGGGCTATTTTTTGTAGCATAGATATATCATTTGGCCACCTAAAAAAGACAAACGTAGCTGTCACTTCTTTTGTATACAAACATGGTTAATGGCCTGTTTAATTACATAGTTAGGGCCAGGATATTATCAGAGGTTCTTGAGAAAACGAGTGAGATACACTGGCTGAGATCCTACTTATGTGTGTGATTCCACACTTACAGTTGCATGTCCTCCCACCACCAGGTAATGGAAGCGGTTCTGCTCCTGTTGCTTACCGGAGGGGGTGGGTAGGGGTTCAGACCATGGAGAAGCGGTAGTTCTCAGGTCTGCTGGGGAAGGGGGAAGAATGAAGGTGTACTCTCAGATGGAATGCTTTCTCTTCTTCCAGAAGTTCAGAGCAGCCATATCTTTGTGGTTTGAATCCCCTACCCACTTCTGATAAGGAGGAGCAACAGCAGCCCCTACAAGGCTTGACAATTGCTGGGTGTGGGAGGTTTTTGAACAGAGTGCAAGGGCAAGAAACTAATTCTCTGCGCTCCATCCAAAAAGGGATTTCCATGTATGGGAGCTGCCCTTTGTGCACTTAAGTCACTAACCAGGTGCTGACCACTTTGTGCATTTGTAAATTGTGATGGCAGGACCCCAATCCAACTCCCAGCATATGGAGGGCCAAAATTTTCCCACCTTTGATCTGTATAGAGCAGGGGTGAGCAACATATAACCATTCAGAGGCTGTTGATCTGTACCTCCCTTCAGCTGTAGCTAGCATAGCTGATGGTGAGGGATTATCAAAACTGGCTGGACAATATCTGGAGGGTTACATATCAACTCCGTTTCATGTAGAGCCTGCCAGCTCCCCTGATTCTGTAGGTTTTAAGTAAATATGTAGTCTCCCAGTTAACTTGTTTCCTTCTTGTAAGGGTGACCGGGTTTCAGGAATGGATTGTGAGAACCTGAAGAGTACCACATCCCTTCTTAGCCAACTATAATCCAATGAAGCTGGGAAGATTTTACTTTTGGCAGCAAGCTGATAATACTTGAAACAAAGCCTCGTTGACTTTTCAGGGGATTCTTGGAGAGGCACAGGCACAGGTAGTAGTACTAAGAACTGTTCACAGGCAGTCCAATGCATTTAAAACAGCTTGCTGATTTTAAAATTATTTCTGTTTGTTGTTGCGTGCCTTCAAATTGTTTCTGACTTATGGCAACCCTAAGGTGAACTTATCACAGGGTTTTCTTGGCAAAATTTGTTCAGAGAAGGTTTCCCTCGGCCTTCCTCTGGGGCTGAGAGACTATTGCCATATCCACACTAGACTTTTATAGTGCTATTACTCCACTTTCAACATCCTTTTAAATCCTGGAGTTTGCAGTTTAGGAAGGGGCCTTAAGGGCCTCAAATATTACCTTGTATTGCATCTTGAATCTAATTACTAGTCCCAACTAGAGTAAACTCGTAAGTCAATGGGATTTCTGTAAGTGTTGACCTGCAATTCAGCAATTGATTCAATAGACTGACTCCAGCTAGAACTAGTAATTGTATTTAGGTTTCAAAAACAATACTAAATGTCCTTATCCTCCTTAATTTAGAACAGAGTGGGAAACCTTTGGCTTTCCAAGTTCTTTGAATTACAGCTCCCTGAATCCCAGACCACTGGCCATGTTGAACAGGGCTTATGGAAGAGGTAGGCCAAAACATTTTGGAAAAGTTTTGAGAAATCACTCTGAGGGGCTATATCTCCTCAAATATTGTTCTATATTATGGCCTAAATCCAATTGCTAGTCCCATGGTAGACCCATAGAAGCAATGGGATTCATGGGTGTTGACTAAACCATACAGGAATTGATCCAGTGGGTCTGTGTGGGACCAGCTGTTGGATTTACTGTAGGTCCCATTAATAAGCTAATGTACAAGACGGCCAGTTTGGTGTAGTGGTTTTGAGCACTGGACTGTGAATTGGAGACCAGGGTTTCAGTCCCCACTCAGCCATGAAAATTCACTGTGTGACGTTGGGCAAGTCACACTTTCTCAGTCTCAGAGGAGGGCAGTAGTAAACTCTCTTTGAACAAATCCTGCCAAGAAAACCCCACTATGGGTTTGCTGTAAGTCAGACATGACTTGAAGGCGTACAACAACAAATGGTCTAATGTGTTGATCATTAGGGTTATATAAAAATTCGCACCTGCTGGAATACTGTAAAGTTTTGGCTGTGTGTTTCTCTCCCCATTTTATCTATTATGTGCTTGAGTCCTCAAGGATGAAATGTGTAAAACAGCATTTCCCTCTTTCATTTTACATGGCTGTTGTTGCTTCTAGGAGCACTTATAAACAAGGAATTGGTCTGCTGCATCAATAAATAAAACTGCAATTTAAGTAAATAAAAAGTGAAAACTACCCCTTGGATTTGTTCCTCAAAATTTAAATCCATAAATCCTTTGCAGAACACAGAGGTGGATAGTGTGTGAGATGGAGAAACTGAATATTGGACACACTTGTAAATCTGCCCCTTTGCAGTGCTGTGTAAACTTTAAATCTTTTCCTTTCTGATAGGAGTTAGATAGAAAACATACGGGGGGTGGGGGAAAGAAACTGAGAGTCAAATGAAACTTTTGAAGTACTTTGTGTGCGCCATTGCTGCCTGGATTCATTACCCTGGGTGGATCGTATTACTTTTAATCTCCCACTACTGTTTTGCGTTTATCATAATATACCGCTTATGTGATGATGGTAGATGGCCTGAAGTGGACCATTATAAACCACTGAGTAGCACCTCTGTTGATTTATAAACACTGTCCAAGCATCCCCCATCAAGAGCAGCTAATCTTATTCAAAATAGTCACTTCCATTGCAGGCTGGTCATAAATTCCTGTAGTCATGTTTTAAAACCAAAGTTAGCTTCTGCCAAATTGTAATTGAAGGGGGCTCTATTTCTGGGTGCTAGCTATCTGTCTCAATAAAATGTTAAAAGAAAAAAAATCTGTGGTTCTTTTTCAGAGAGCTACATTTACTGTAGATATTAATGAGCTGTTGACGTGTGAAATTTCAAGGATGGATGCTAAGTGATTTAGAAAAGTCATTTGCAATTCAGAATGCCGGCTTGGCATTGACTTTAAACTTGAAGTTGCAAAAGTTGAGAATGGAATATAGTTGTGAAACCAATTTGTTTATGCATGAAGATCTTTCTTGCCGGTGACTGCCCTCCCCTGCCCACCCAGTCTTCTCATCTTGGTGGAATGTTCTTTTGTTTTTCCATGAATTACATTAGCTACAGGGATGGGGAAAATACTATATTTCTTCAAGTTGCCCATTTTGCAGCTGATGCTAGAATTCAGTTTTTTCATAGTAAGAGAGAATAAGCTACTTGCTTACTTTAAGGAAGGGACTTTTAACAGGTAGGGGCTACACTTTCAAAAAATTGATATGCATTTAAATTGCTTTTAATCCAGTTATGTTTTGCTATTATAATTTAATTGTGTTTCAGTAAGTTTTTGTGTTTTTATCTCTATCCCTTTCATTAGATCTTGTTGTGAGCTGCCTTCTGTCCCAGTTTTGGATGAAAGGTGGTGTGTAAATCAAAACAAAGAAAGAAGCTCAGTTAATTTCAAGAACTGTTAATTGCCTTTTTAATTGATTTAAACTAATTGATTTAAATTTGGGGTTTATGGAAACTTCATTAAAGGTGCTTTTATGAAATACTAAAGGATAATTGAGAGGATTTAACAGTTAACAACAGCACAAATGCTTCTCATACTGTTGGAAGGAAAGTCTCCCTTTTTTTGTTTTCTGTTTTGTTCTTGTTCCTTATTGGAGTAATACAATGGAAACAAAATAATTTGAAATAAAATAATGAGTAGAATTGAGGCTTACATTTAAGAGTATTTCACTCCTACATGAGGGCTTTTAAATTTCCCTTCTCAAATGGCCATCTCTGTGCTCCTTGTGGGGACATTCACTTATTCCACAACTATGATACCATATGTGGGGATCTGCAGTTGTCCCACAACTGCCACCAAATATGGGTGCTTCCGCTTGTCGTACTGCTATGGCACCAGATGTGGAGACCTTTGGATGTTTTCCTGATTCTTGTGTAGACCATTCCATTGACTCACTTCTTTTCAACCAAAACACCCCTTTAGACCCTGTACCTCAAGCAGATAGAACAGCCCAACACACACAAAGACGTACAAACAAGCCTCCAAACAGCTCAACAAAACAATCTGTCTTAAGATAGAAGTTCCCTTATGTCTCCCACCAGTCCTGCACAAAACACCTGTTGTCCTTGACCTGTTGTCCAGCCTCCTATTCACTAACTCAGGGAGCAGCTATGTAGAGTTAGTTGCTGCTAACTCTTACAGCCAAATGAGTTAATTAAAAAAAAATTAAAAAAGCAGTTTTTAAAAAATGCAAATTAAAACAATACAGTCTTAAAAAGATACAATACCCTGTTCAAAACCTTTTCATTTGAAACATTCAGGTCTCAGAAATGAATAAAAGTGTATGTTCTTGTTGATGGAAGGAAAGCAAGGAGGAGCCATTTTATCCAGATCCATCTTTGCTGTCCATTCTAGGAGGGGGCTATTCTAGCCAGATACGTCCCCACTAGAAGTGCCTATGAAAGTGGTGGGAATGAGAAAAGGACTACTTGCCCAACATAGCTGCTACCTCATTGCAGATTCATCTGCCACTCGTCCAGACCCATCTCCCATGAATTTATTAACATCTGTTGACTGTGACAGCTCAGTGGAACCTCTGTTTAGCCAATGATTGTTCCTTGCAAGGGAGAGATTGCTGTATCTGAAGGACCATAAGTCCCATGAGGATGCCCTAGTTTGGAGGGGGAGACCGTAAACTTTGCCATTCTCAGAGAAACTTCTGGGGAGAATATGAAAGAAGACCTTCTCAGGCCATTTCCACACTAGGCTGTTATAGCGCTATGATTCCACTTGCAACATCCTGTGGAATCCTGGGGTTTGCAGTTTCGGGAGGGGCCAGCTGGAATCATAGTGCTATAAAGGTCTTGTGCGGAAGCGTCGATAGTGATTGTTCCCAGACTTTGACACAGCCTTCCAAAGGAAGATAGGCTGCCCCCTCCCATTTGTCCCTCTGCCAAAAGGTAATGATGTTTTTATTCAGATGAGTTTTTTGCCTTTTGTTTGGCTGTAGATGTGTTTTAATTGCTTTCCATTGTGCTTCTAATTTAATTCTGCTTCAATAGATGATCTTGTTCTCTGTGCTGTGTCCTTTTATTTCATATTACTGTGAGCAGCCTTGAATTCAATTTTTAGGAGAAAGATGAGATGTAAATCAAATAACAAAATACCTTCTAGGCCTATCTTCTAACTGGTGACTTTGGAAAACAGAATGCTAGATTGAACAGGAATTTTAGCTAAGATCTGGTGGTGTATTTCTGTATCCAGTGTGAGCAGAACTGAGATTTCCCCTTCCTACTGCAGCCCTCCATGGAGCAGGTTTCTGGGTACGTGGTAGAGAGTACGTAAGCCACAGAAGTGCATCACTGTACCCTGGCTTTGGTTTGATGCAACAGGGATCTTATTGGATTAGACTGATCCAGGGATGATGTGATGTTTAATGACCAAATACTGATGATTCTATTATTTATTGCTGAATTTAGTAGAGATAGCAGAAACCCAGTCACTCAGTAATAATTTTAAAAATCCTGAAATGTACAAAATAGTTTGTTGGTTCATGAACATTTTGGACTAAATTGAGCAAAAAAAAAAAAAAAGACTAATAAGTGCTTCAATTTCATGTTTAGGAAAAGCCTTTATGATTGGAAGAAGAAGTCCTTTTACATTCTTTCTCATAAAATTGGTATGGCAGGTGTGAGCAGCAGCTTATTCTGATGACAGGAGATTGTCCCCACTGCTCCACGAGATCAAATAGAGGAAAGACACTTGCGGCCAGCTCTCTGGAGAAATCATGAAGCATCAGCAACTTCTTCCCTGACATCAGCAGCATTGATTAATTTTTCCAGGGCTGTTACAGCTTCGAAAGAGGCAGCTTTCCTAATTGACTTTCACACAAGAAATAGAATTTTCTCCTGCAAATCTGCTGTGACACTTATATCAGTGACCCATTTTTTTGGTCCAAAAAGATACAAAGGTCTTTATCTGTTGGAAGACAGAGCCCAAGTTTGGGTGTAACGCTAAGCCATAATTAGTATTATGGGAAGAAGCCTGCATGTGCTTCTGGTTGATGCATACCCCTCATATCTTTCATATGTATGAAAAGATCAATGGCTTCACCTTTTGCTTTAGAACGAGCCACAGTTCTCCATCATGTGCAGACTTAAGGAATTGTGGTTTTTTTGTAACAATGGTCGTTTTTAAAACAAGCCTCCAGGATCAAACTGGTTTGAAGATCTGAGGGACCTGCCCTTGGAGGAAAGCCAAAGATTTTGACCCTTGTATGCTTGAAAGAAGTAGGGAGGGAAAGGAAGAGATCCCTGCAAACTTGAGGCCCCGGGTTCCCAAGTGCTGATACAAGTTCTTAAGGCAAGGTCGATGAACTGTTTCCAGCCCTAGGGCCAACTTCAGTTTCAGATAAGTTCTTGCAGGGACTATGTTCTATTGGTAGGTGGGGACAGAGACTGAAAGTGTGACCAAACATACCAGTGTATGTTAGCTGAAAACTCTTACTCTCTTAGGAGAGGCATGTCCACTTTTTAGAGTGAGAAAATAATCCCAGACATTTCTGTGAAAACACCAGATGAGGGTATCTTAGGGAAGGGATTGATTTGACCCCAGGGCCTGCCTTTAAGCTTTGACTTGGCTTATACTTACTGTTGAGACTTGGATATATGAAATCTCCTCTCTTGTAGAATACTTTCTGTCCCTGTACACAGACCTGACTAGACATTGCACAGAGAAGCTGTACCCGTGGCTAAATTGAAGTTTCTTTAGTTTGCTTTGAGGGTGTGATCTGCTCTAGCAACTGCAGTGTGTAATTCTGTGAAGGTTAAAAGACCTTCCATATGTAACACAGCTCCTTGAAGCTCTCTGTGGAAAGTTTAATATATTTTCTGTATGAGCCTATATAAGCAGATTCAACACATTTCTATACACATACACACAAATACACAACACACATCGTTCCTAACTATCATACAGCAGTCAGGGAAAGCTGTGTATTGTTACCAAACGCTAAACTTTTTGCTAGAGCAAGCCTCCCATTACAGTTTTCCGTCGGTCACCAAATCTATGGAGACTGCTGGTAAAAGTTATTCCAAAAACTCCAGCCAGGAATTCTGGATTGCATTCTTCTGAGTTTGAGTGCTGCATTACTGGTATGTATCTCAAGAAGACATTCACTTCTAGGAACATAGAAATTGGCAGGACCTACTATGTTATTAAACAAATTATCATTTGCTGGTTCTGCAGTCTTATTTATGTGACTGGACATAGACTATCAGATCATACTGGCAATGTGTGAGGAAAGCAATTGGAGACCTGTGTACTTGTTTTAGGAATCACACCAGGACGCTTGAGCAACTAGTGGCTAGATTTTTGTTAGCATCAAGACTGCTCCAACATTACAAATGTATGTTAGGATCTGTTTTCCGCTTTTCATTATTAAATGATGCCTATGTTACCCTGATAACTAAACCTGTTAAAGATCATACTTGTTGTGCTGACTGCCATTCCTATGTCCTTACTTAATGCTGATCTCAAAATATTGACAGTTATTTTAGCTAATAGATTACAAAAAGTCATTTCATCTTTAATAAGTGTTGACCAGGTGAGATTTATCAAAAACAAGCAGGAAGCTGATAGTATTCAATTGATGTGGATGTTAATGCTTTAAACCAATCAGCCAGCTGTTAATTGTTCAGATCCTGAGAAGGCCTTTGATAAAATTTACTGGCTGTTTATTTTCACAGTGTTCATTAATTTTGAGTTTCCTAAAATATTTTTGAAATGTATAAACATTTTATATTGAGCATCAAGAGCACAGGTTCAAAAGCAATGGTTATTTCTCATCCTTTTTCACATTGAAATAGGGTACAAAGCAGGATGGCCATTCTTTCTTTTAATATTCAGTTTGTGTTTGGAACCTTTAACATGTACTGTTAGACAAATTTTAGGATCAATGGATTTGAGCATGTTAATTTAGAATTTAAGAATGCTCTCTTACAAGGCTCCAACAATTGATCCCTGTTTTGGTACTGACTATTAAATTATTTTGGTATTTGGGTATTCAGTAAAGTGGTCCAAGTCAGATATACTGCCAGTGGGAGAAAAGATGGACTCCATCAAATTTAAAGTGTGGCAGTTTTGATATTGCCCAAATTCTATTACTTGTTTGGGTATTATTATCCCTAAGGATATATCTCAGATGATTCATCTTAATAAAAATACAGTCAGCCCTTCACATTTGCGGGTTTCACTTTTGCGGATTTGATTATTTATGGATTATTTGCTGTCACCTCTGCTGCCTCCCTGTGCTATTTTTAATAGGGACTGCAAGCCTCGCGAGACTGAGATACTGCGAATGAGGCTTATAAGTGCCTATTAAAAATGGTGTGGGGCAGCAGTGGAGGTGGCAGTAAGACCCACCAGCCACCCACTTCTGTCTTGTAAAGGAACCCTGATGCCTTGGAGAAATCTACGGTGGGTTGAGCATAGTGATCATACTTCTTTTATGTATTAAATATGGTTTGTGAGGACCTAGAGTTATTCACGGTTTTTCCACTTTCACGGGGGTCCTGTGCCGCTAACCCTAGCAAATATGGAGGAATGACTGTAATTTAATAAAAGATATTGCTCAAGATTTAGAGAGATGGGTGGGTTTAAAAATAAGCTGGTGAAGTAAGCTAAATACAATTAAAATGAATGTTATACCTAGAATTATTCATGGAATTATTCTGCTTACAAATTGCAAACACTTTCATAAACTGAATGCATTGTTTAGGAGGTTTTTTGGGGGGCTCCTCTCCTCCTAGAATTTCATTGAAAAGGATGCAAATTCCTATCAAGGAGAGAGGATCTGGCCTTTCAGGTCATCTTACATACCACTGAGCATATCTGTTATCTTGTATTAATTTTTGGACATACCCACTTAAAATGAGCCTTTAGAGTTTTCATTTGTGGTACCTATATTCAAATGGATAGTACTTGTTTCTCATTTTATAAAAAATGGCAATGTTTTGCCAACAATTTCAGCAGTTAGAATGTGTGGCAAATATTGTCTCATCACTTGCAATATAACCCATATACTCATGGGGGAATACACTTTATGGGGGAATCCAGATTTGAAAATCAGCGAAGAACCATTTTTATGGACGGTGGACTTGGTGTTGATGAATTTTTGCCTTTCCAGTTTTACAAGAGAAGTTTAAACTACTTCTTTCAGCTAAATGGCAATATCTACAACTGAAACATTTGTTAAAATCCAGATTTGGCCCTGCAACTTCAAGAGTATCTGAGGTTCCCTTAATATTAGAGGCATTAATTGAGGTCAACCAAGTATCCAAACCAATAAATTATACATATAATGTTATGTTATTAATTTATACATATAATGTTTATGTTATCTTTAAATAAATATGGTGTGTGAAGTCTACAGCAGAAATGGCATAGAGAATTGAAATATTCAGTTCTGACTAATCAATGACCATTGGTTTAACATCTATAACAAATATGGCTATAGATCTTCAACTGCATTTTATGCAGAAGAAATTGCTCTTTGGGTTGTATAGGTCACCACAATGCCTATTCAAGAAAGGGCTTTCTAAATCAGCAAATTGTTGGATACTTAATGCCACTAATGCTTCTTTAACACATATGTTTTAAGGATGTCCTATAGTAGCTACATTTTGGGGGGGAGTAGTCACACAAGTAAATCTGGTTTTGATATTCATGGATGTGCATGTTCTTTTGAATTACTTAACTGTTTCTTGGAAATTATCAAATGGCCTATGGGAGTGGATTTTTTACGCTCTTTCGTCTGCTAAAGGATTGATACTTCATTACTGGAAAGAATTTTTCTCCACCCGAGATCCAGTGAATAGAAGATCCAACAATGCTTGCAACATATGAAAGGATGATGTATAGATGAATTTTACAAATGGGCTTATCTTTGGACATTTGGCCGGCTTTTATAGAAACTTAAGACTGATGTGGTTAATTTTCTTCCTTTTGTGTTTGTATTTTCCTACTTTTGTTATACTGGAACATTATTGTATGTAACTGAAATCACTTTTGGATGTTAATAAAAAATTATTTTAAAAAGCTCTGAACATCACAGCTTCAGATTTGTCTGTGTTTGGAAGTCGTACATAAACACTTGTGAATCTTTAGGCACAAAAATGCTGGTCTATTATCCTTTATACTTTTATTGCACAGTTCATTCTCCTTTTTGGTGGTATAATTTTCAAGGAGAAAGAAAAGTAGTCCACATTTTTAAAATGTGTGGAATTTTACCAAAAACAGTGCCTAGACACTCTGTTCTACTATTGCTATGCATGTGTAAAAGAGGAGGCTTTAGATTTTAGTTGTTTGAAATTGGTTTATGTGTTTTCTTTTCCTTCTACTTGCTGTGCCCCTCTTTAAAATAACTACAATAGAATCCTTGCAATAAAGGATGTTTATTGAGCCAGTTCTTTTTTCTGCCCCCCCTGCCCCAAACAGGAGGAATTACTATGGAGGAAACTGGGCAAGTTTTAGTTTCTCGGGATTATTGTCCTGGATAAAGGAAAACCAGGTAAGGTTTCGTCTTATCTCATACATCTAACACTTTTATTAAAGTAATTAATATATTTTTAATACAGTGTGAACGCAGGGACTTTCTGGGCTGCTGTTTTTTACCTCTAGTTTCACAAAATGCCTTCTTCATTAATTCTGCCTTTTTGTTATATCATTATCTTATATTGTTTTGTTACATATCTATTTTTCATTGCCCCAATATTGTTTGATACGTATTAGTTTGTGAACGCACATTCTCTGAATGCCTTGAAAACCCTGATTCCATTGGTATAAGGAGTCTCTACACTGATTCAGATCATAAGTGATCGACACCATCGTTGTGTTCATAGCTGCTGCAACCATTTCATTAACCTGGTGGCCAGTCTTTTGATGAAGAAGATCTCTGTTCTTAGCTAGGTTGGTACTCGGATGTCAGGTATGGTCTCTGCCATTGCAGCCTTACTTGAAAATTTATCTGCTTGGTAGAACCTGTCAGAATTTGCTCTCCAGTAATTCCCTGCAAGCCACAATGAAGCAGCTGAGTAGGGTATTGTAGGGATATCTGTAGCCAAATAAATCAAAGCAAGAAAATACGTAATAATAATGGATGTGTGCAAGCATTGAAATCTTCACTAGCAGACTAAGAGTATGGTTCCTTCTTTTGCCAAAATGGTGTCACCAGTGCACAAGAGGAGGATATCACCAGGAGAATCCCCATATCTGCAAAAGTACAAAAAATGTTAAAGGTTAAAAACCTATGGAGAGGGCATAAGCATCACCAGTACGGACTAAGCATAATCACTGGACCTAAAATACTGAATTGACTAACTCTTGTAGGGAGTGGTGATGGGATAAAATGGTTAGCTATCCCATAATCCAGGGAGGCTAGGAGCCTGTATTAGCCATTCAGGAGACCTTGGGAGCCCACATCTCCTCCTGTATCCCTTGCAATAAATTCAATCTCTTTTTTTGCCCTAAAATGCCCTCAAGCCCCTTCTAGAGGATGTGGGAACATCTTTGCTTTGCATTTAGCTCCCACTGGGCCATTTTAGTCCTAGGAGAGGCCTTTTTTAGCAACAGAAAGTATCTGTAAATCATTTCCTGCTTATTTCCTGTCTTTTGCAAATGCCTCTTTTGGTCCTAAAATGGATTGGGGAAGAGATATAGCATGAGTGCCCTCCATACGCTCTCATATTTTGGAGCAGTTTGTTTTACCCTTAGGGCCACATGCAGCCTGTGGGCCACAGTTTGCCCTTCCCTGTCATAATCCCTCACCATTGGCTATGCTTGTTTGGGCTGCTGCAGCAGATTACACTAAAATTGTAGAGTACTGTTTGTGCATTTTTTAAAAAAATCCTTTCAAAAATATAAACCTTGTTTTCTTTTGGGTTGTTCTTTCAAGGAAAGGGCTGAGCCATGTGAAGAAAGCACTGCCTGGAAAGAGCTGATCCTTGAAAATGAAGAAGGCATTCCTCTTAACAAAGTAGACCAAACTATTCAAAATGTTGAGGATTTCTGCTACGCCAGGTAATTGCGTTCTGCATCTGACTTTGTGTGGGCAAGGGGAAGGGATACATTTGAAATGAAGGATTGCAGAAATAACGACGACTTCAGTTTCTTCTGTTATCAGTATGACAGTAATGAGGAACTGGAACTGGAGGGAGGGGCCTTCAGCTCACAGCTGCAACCAGAGGCAGCTTCAGAAAAACTCTGGGCCAGCGGTTCTTAACCTGGGGTCCACAGATCCTCAGGGGCTGCAGTGTCCCCACAGATGGTCCACAGAGGCATAAAGAAGTGTTATGAGCTTTTACACTTAAAACAGAAAGAAAGAAAAGGAAGCATGAATGAAATGAAAGGCTGACGGACCGACTGTCATACATTGATTTCATAGAGCAGGAGTTTTTTAGCCTGTGATAGACACCAGTTGCACACCAGTTTCATTATATTATCTCAAATGATTCAAAAGTTATGAAAATATAGTCATCCCTCCACATTTGCTAGGGTTAGGGGCACAGGACCACTGTGAAAGTGGAAGAATAACTCTAGGCCCTCCCAAACCATATTTAACACACAAAAAAGTATGATCAGCATATTCAGCCCACCATAGATTCCTTTGAGGCAGAAGTGGCTGGCTGGTGGGACTTCCTACCACCTCCACTGCTACTCCACACCATTTTTAATAGGAACTTACAAGCCTCGTTTGCAGTTTCTCAGTCTCGGGAGGCTTGCAGTCCCTATTAAAATAGCATAGGAAGGCAGCAGAGGCAGCAGCAAATAATCTGTGAATAATCAAATCCACAGAAGTAAAACTCGCAAATGTCGAGGGCTGACTGTAACTGTTTGATAGAAAAAACGTATTCAGTACTTACTACTTCTCTGCATATTGTGAACCTGCAAGTGAGTGATGCTGAGTGGCTCCAAATTTGAAGACTCTTGAGGAGCAACTTTCAATAAATATTTGATATGCTTCAGTTAAATCTTAGTGGTCCAGGGCAACAAACTATATCTCAAAGAGGCAAAGAAGAGGTTAAGAACTGCTGCTCTGGGCAGTTCTGGAGGTCATCATGATTAGGAGACCCAGCTCCATCTTTATACTGCCCTGACATTTAAAGAGGGAGAACCAGAATCTAGCATTATTTCTATTCTTTTGTCCATTTTGAACCCAAAGGTGATTTATAACACTAACATCAAATATTGTATTTTGAAGGGCAGTTTATACATTGTTTAAGAAACTGACCCATTAACACTGAGAAAACTTCCCCCACCCCAAGCCACTAGAAAGTAGGACTTTAAGAAAGTTAAAATCTGGGTGGAAAAGAGGTGTTCTAACACTGGTGTAAAATTTGTTGATGAGAAGGTCACCTGGATCTCTGGACCTCTCTTCAGAAAGGATTCCCCAGTTGGGGTTGCCAGGAGGCCCTGTTCTGCGTTTCAGCCAAAAGTACCTTGGATGCTTTTGGAAAGCTGAACAAAAAGTTTGAGTGAAGTTAGTGGGCAGTTTTGTACAGGAGAAGCTGAGCCATGAAATGTCTCTAATTCCAGGTTTGAACAAATCTTATTTTGTCATCCTGTCCAAAACATGCTTGGCCTCCAGACCAGAAATGGAAACTGAGTTCAACATGAAAATGTAAAAGTCTTGCTGGATCAGATTAAAGATCTATCAAGTCCAGCATTCTGCTTGTTACAATGGTTAAGCAAATGCCTGTGGGTAGTTTACAAGCAGACATCAGGATAAGAGCCTTCTCCTGCAGTTTTGTTCCCCTAAAGCTAATATTCAGAGGGTTTTTTCTCTAATGATTAATAGTTATTGATAATCTTACTCCATGAATTTTCAAGGCTGAAAAAGTTATTTTTAGAAAATAATGCATTCCCATTATGTATTTGTGATATTTAAAAATAATTTGTTGTTGTTTCTTATCACAGTGTTTATTGGCATGTTAGTCTATAGCAGCAAAAGTAACAAAGAGTCTTGTGGCACCTTAAGCATTAACAAGTTGTATGAAGCATACGCTCTTGTGGGCTCCAGCCACTTCATCAGAGATATTTGAAGAAGTGGGCTGGAGTAGACAAAAAAGTATACCCAATAAAACTTGCTTATCTTTGGCATTTAAAAAGTAACTCATGGCCTTGCTTGTTTGTTGCGCGTTGTGTGTGTGTACATGTGCGTGCCTTTAAACACCTGTCAACTTACAACAATGCCATGGCCATGGGATTTTCTTAGGAAAGGAATACTCAGAAGCAGTTTGCTATTGCCTGTCTCTGAATATAGCCTGCAGCACCTGGTATTCCTTCCTCATCCAAATACTAACCAGTCCTATCCCTGTTTAGCTTCTGAAATCAGATGGGATCTTGTGTTTATGGTATTTAGGTCATGTGTTGCCACTTTTCCATTGCTGTCATTGTTACTGTTGTTGTTTTGCAAAAAAACAAAACAACAAAAAACCCTGGTCCCTTTCGATTGATAAGATTCTGGCATAAAAATGGAAAAAATCCTTTGAAATGCCCTTTAAAAGTAACTTCGGAGTATAACTAAACAATGCTACTCATTTTTGCTTTTTGCAGACAATGTTGTCTTATTATCTCAATCTAGGTTAAGTTTTACACATTTATTAAGAAAAAATTATAGAATAGTCAGTATACCAACAAAGTGACTTTGTTCCTGCTTCTTATATTAGTTTTCAAATGTGTTTTTGTTACCCATCATTACCAGAAAAGTAACTGGTTACAGACAGCTGTGTTACTTACAGCTCATTACTTCTGAGCTCTGTGAATTTGTCTGAGTTGTTAGCCCATCACTACATCTTGTGGTAGCTTATTCCAAAGGTGAACTAGATGTTGTATGAACACCTGCTTCCTTTTGTCTATTATGAAGCTCCTTCCTTTTGTCTATTATGAAACTCTCTTCTTCCTTTATAGTATTACAAATATCATCATCCAATAATATTATGAAACTCCTACTTCATAATAGGATATTATTGGATGAAGGTGTTTGTAGTGCTATAAAAGGAGAGACATCTGTCTGTATCCATTTTCTCCATATCACACTTAGCTAGCACCCTTTGCATAATGTATGCATGCATAAGTCCCTTTTAGGACAAGAATCAGAAGGTTATGTGCTTGCCTTTGCACTCTGCCGAGAAACTTCCAGCCAGCAGCTGTCAAACCCGGTGGGGACCCCGCTGCTGTCTCTTTCCAGTAGAAATGGAAGAAGGTTGAGTCAGTCCATGAAGATCAGGCTGTTCTGGGCTCCTGGGGGAAGGAAAAGGAGATACACCCACATTTCTTCCCCTTCTCACTACTGAGCTGGTACCAGCTGCCTTATGGTATGAATCGCCCCTCCTTCCCTTCCCCTCCCCACCAGTAAGCACCAGGGACCTTTCCAGCTGCTTGACAGCTGCCAGGAGATGGGAGGATGTAGAATTTCATGTGCAGAGCTACACATGGATGTAGGATCTCAGCTGTTCTTTTATACTCTACTATTGTGTCCCTTTCTTATCCTTTTTTCCTAAAACAAACAGCCCCGAGCATTCTAATCTTCCCTTGTTCGGGGATTTCTTTCAGCCCCTTGATCATTTCGATTTTCCTTTTTTGCACTTTCCAAGCTCTACAGCCTCCTTCACACCTCGACTTGGCTGTTACATCTGAACCAGCACTTTCCCTTGGCTGAATATTACTTGAATTATGTTTTTAGTGTGTCTTTAATTTAAGGATAGTTCTTTTAAGCAACTAAACGTTCGAGAGAACTGCTCCCAGCCCTTTCAGTGGTTTGCACGTTTCAGTTCGTTTTTGCCGTTGTTGCTTGACTTCCCTGAACTTCTATGAAGTTGCCATGAAACATTTATTTTGAAAGAATAAAAACAGCTGGGTAGCAGTGGTAATATAGTGCACAGAGCTGAAATGAATCGCCACAGAACAAAGTGCATCCATCAAAGGGGAAGAATACCATCTCCGCAACAAGCGGTATTGAAAAAAAGGCAAATGGCTGAAAAATAAATAGTGAACACCTGTGCTGCATAAATTAACCAGCTGGTTGGCAATTTTTCTTTTGACCTATCGGAAGGGGTGGCTGTTACGAGGCATTAATAAGACACATTGGCTTTGAGAGATTCTTTTGTTAGTACCATTAATTAATGAATGACGCTAGATAATGTTTAGAATTTACACCACAATTTGTGCTGCAGATGTATTCTTTTTTGCGAATTAGTATTACCAGAAGAGATGGAGGGGGGAAAAATAACCTCTCTGACTGCTCAAAGATTTAAACTTGAGGGATTTCCCCCCCCTTACTCTAGTTTTTATAGTCACAGTTGTTCTATTTGAAAAATGATGTTTTATACAAGATATATTCTGGTGGTTGTTAAAAGTGGCTGCGAATATCTCAATTTAATAGTCTAAATTCAGAAGGATTAGTGGGATTTTTTCTTTTGCCTGTTGAAATTGGCGTTTTGAAATATTAGGGGTAAAGATATATGGTTAATTTCTCATATTACTGTGACTCTGTGGAGAATGATCCTGATACTAGAGAAATAAATGCTATTGAATTCAGTAGAAGTTTTTAATGGAATTATGCTTAGCATTCCATCTTTGTGAAGTTTCAGTGCTTTCAGTGAACCACTGTGAGACTAGACTATCTCTATAGCTTTGTGTTAACTTTCCAGATGATGTTGAAGGACTGCTCCAAACATCCTTCCCCATTGGCAAGCCTGGTTAGGGCTAATATGCAACATCTGGAGATTCTCTAACTCTAGACTGGAATGTTAGATTTAGGCCCCCAGGGCCTACATTCAGTCTCTGGCTTGTCACAAAGCCCACTGTTTGACTTTGGGCCTGTCTCTTCACCCAACCTGTCTCACAACATTTTTTTGTTCATGATTATTTGGTGCCAAAGAGGCATGCACAAAGTGGCACTTATGTATCATAGGTAGGAATCATGTGCCATTCCAGATGTTGTCGCACTACGGTACCCAACAGCTTTAGCATCAGTGTAGGCAGTGGTGAGGAATGCTAGGAGTTGCAGTCCAGCCTATGGAAGGCTACATAATTCCCACCTCTGCTCTATCATGATAGACCAATGTTGGTCCTCTTTAAGGAAAATAAAATATTAATTTTTCTCATGCACGCATGTGCTTTGGAAATGACTAGGGAAATTCTTTATTTTTTTGTACAAGGAGGCTTTAAAAAAGAGTTCAGCTGTAGCTTCTCCCACTGCTTCACATGTGCATAATATGCGTGAGTGGTGGTTTATAAACTCACAACACTGTTATTGAATCCTCCACATCTCCACTCTTAACAACTTCATTAAAAAATAAAAAAATTACCGGCTGATCCAGTCAGAACATTGACTTGACGATATAATGTTGCTAGCATCAATATTTTGTTAGTATACCTTTGGGTGAGAAACACAGATTTGACCAGTGCCTCGTAATGTTACAGCCCTTATTTTGCTCTAGCTCATTTAGGGGTCTCTCTGGTAAACAGCCAGGCTGCTAATTACATCAGAGATGGACATAAGGGGACCTGAAAATGAAGTGGCTTTTACTGCTGGCGATGAGGGGACTTCCACCTTTTATAATGATAGCTACTGAACTTTTACCACTGTATCATTTCAGATCACCTTTGAAATCACACTTCATTAGTTGTCAGCTAAGCTTAAAACATTTGCTTGGAGGATTAATGACTATGTGGTTAAGAGATAAAAAGATAATGCAAAATTGTTGCTGAACTCTTCTTCCCCGCCCCCCATTAATAATGACACTGATTTGATTCATCTCTCTTGGTAGCATAAACGGAAAACCCAAGTTCAAAGTATTAGTTGCAGAGGTAGATTTCATTGAAGTTGAAGATGAAAAAGAAAGATGAGTGTAAAGGTGGAGTGCAGCCTGAGAGAGAGAATGTTAAGGGGTTTGCCATTAAGGAAAAAGGAAGATGCCCAAGACTTGTTACATGTGCTGACCTCTCTCTTTCAACCCGCTTTACCTTTATGATGACAGGTAGTCAGAGGATTAATGGGCACAACAGCAAGATTTAAAGCATGCCTTCATTAAGATTCATTTGAAGGCCATGGATGGAGCCAGTAAAGATGAAAATATTTTGTGCTTTCCCCCCCTCTGATTATTTTAAAAAAATCTTTCTAATTATTTTTCCCTATCTTGCCTTTTTTCTCGTTTCACAACCCTTCCTGTCCATAGTTCCTGTGGGGTGGTAGTCTTCTGCATGAACAAGCCTCTTAGTTCTTTCACTGAAGCTGTGTTGTGTCTTAACATTCTGTTGTTGATACCCCTTCCCAGCTGAACTGCTTGTGAATATGCCAGTACATGACAATAGTACATTTGAACAGTGGCTTGGAGTGGGGCTTACGTGTCCCTAGCCTGTTCTCACAATCACATAAATATATAGTTGGCTGTCCACCTTCTCTAGGGTTAGTGGTGTAGGACCCCCCACAAAAGTGGAAAAACCGCAAATATCAAAATTTGTGTGTGTGTGTGTGTGTGTGTGGAAAGGGGGGGGCGAGTCATGGTGGGGGAGCAGGTACTCAGGGTCCAAACCAGGTCAGGGAAAAGAGAGAGAAAGAAGGTGAGTCAACATGGTTGCCTTTTACTTCCTCTGTCTTGCCCATCTCCTTCATTGGGTGTGTGGTGGCACCAGGAGAGGGTTTGTGGTGCTGAGAAATCGGGTTGTGAGCTGGGCAGGCACTGCTGGTGGAGGAGAAGGGGGATCAGAGGTTTTAAAGGGCTGTGTGGTCTGATCAGAGTCACCGAGAGGGAAAGTTCTTCCAGAAAAGAAGCACTTGAGGTGGGGGGGGCAGGAGTTGGAGAAACTTACACATAAATCTGTAAAAGTTAAACCTGCAAATATGGAGGGCTGACTGTACAATGTATACATATTCATAAGGCAAAGCCAGTGTAGCGCCTACAATATTTTGAAAAGTTGGTGAAGTGGGTTGGAAGGTAGTTTGAGGGGACTAATTTTTTTCCCTCTCTTCTAAAAATCAGCCAGGATTCACCTGAAGATGTGGAAGAAGCTGGTGCGTTGCCCAAAATGTCAGCCATGGTTACTTCTACTTCTAGTGTGTTTGTGGAGGAAGTCCCTGCTACCTCAGAAGCTGACGAGGAGACTCTTCCTTCTGAGGACCAGTCATCGGGGGCTAAAAATGAAGAAACGTGCCCTGAAAGTGTTGCACAGCATGATCCAGACTGTACAGCTGACAAACATAGCGTAGAAGTAACCTCCCCAGGAGAGCAATGCTGTGACAGTGCTGGGCCTGATCCATTGGTATCGGAAACAGAACACAGTGAATCTGCTACTGTAACTGAAGCAGTGGTTGCACCAAGGAAAATTACTTACTCTCAAATTGTTAAAGAAGGGAGACGATTTAATATTGATTTAACTTCCAAGGTAGGAAATGCAGTTACTTCTTTAAAAAAATAACATATTTGTTTCATTAAAAAATTCCTTTGGATACTTCAAAGGCTAAGCAAGATGATTATAGTGATATTAGAGTCTTGGATATTATTTTGTAGAGTGCATTGATCAGTTTACAAAAGAACGTTTTGCAGTTCTTTAAAGACGTGCCCATTTTGAAAAATAAGAGAAGGCTAAAATATCAGCTAAAACTGCATTTTGTTCTTTGGCCGTGCAGATACAAATGCAAACTTAAGTCTTAAACAAGATGGTTCTTGAGCCAGAATAATGCTTTTCCTAATCAAGATTTAAGGGTTTGTTTAAAGGTGCTTTGTGATAGGGTTATCTGATTTTATGTATGCTTTTTATACAACGTATTTCCAGAAAATAAAAATCACTCTACTGTAGTATTCTATAGTTGTTAGTTTTAGAGAATGATGATTTTATAAAGAACTGGAAAGGGGATAATAAAAGGGGTTATAACTGGGAAAGCCAATAGAACATCGTACATAGAATGAGGGAAATAATGGTGACACATTTTCCTTCTGAAGTCGGATAGAGTTGCAAGTATATAACTGGTATAATACACATAGTAGCAGTAGTAAACAATAACTGAGATCCACAGTGTTTTGCGTGAGCAGAGAAGCTTTGGATCTGAGTTTCCATAGAGCAATTGCATCCTACCAGTGACACATAATAATCCATGTTCAAGGCTGACCTTTTAAAAACCATTTTGTGGCATGGGTTCAAAGAGTATTAATAACAACAACTTATTGAGTATAGCTGGCTCTTTGAGGCTCATATATTTGGTGCATGTTTACTTGAAGGTAAGTCTCTCTGTTGTCAGTGAAGTTTAATTCTAAGTTTATAGGATTATGGTATGCAAGAATGTAATATATCTTATCAATATATAGCATTGCAGGTAATGAACCTAGAGGTCACTATGTGAGAAGAAGTATTAAAACAAGAGGATAGTTGCTTTGAGACCTTCTCCTCAGGAACCTGGCAAATCTTAGAAGTGTTGTTGGTGGTGATGTGGACCTAGCAGGCCTAGACTTTCTCCAATTAAATGGAGCTTTTCAAAGTTCTCCAGCTCTGGCTGGTCCTGATCTGTCATATCCCATCATCTCCCCACTCCAAAGCAGGACAGGACACAGCTGTGATCTGATGGACAAACACACTTGTCTCTTGCCAAGCCTTGCAAAGTTATCTTCTCTTGGCTACAAAGACTTTGAGAATGATGGCATTGCCTAAGTAACTTTCTCCAGTGGAGCATTGCTTTTTTAAGTTAGGTCATCCATCTTGTGCTGTGGGTTTTACATTCATGTCCTTCTAAGAATGTGTAATAAATTTGTAGCTTATACAAAGTGAGCAAAGGTATTAGAAGATTAAGTTTTATGGTTTCAACTTGTAACCATTGTGAGCACTCTGCTTCCTGGGATATTGAAGAAATAAGGTCAGCAGTTAAGTCTGGGGACTAAAAAAAATAGACAAATCACTGGACACATGCAAAGAATTTTTTGGAAATGATACATCCAAGTTTGAAATCTCTGAAAAGCATTGCACATATATTCTGCTGTCGGGAGTTTAGAAGTATCCGTTCCTTTTTGATTGGGTAGTTTTATAGGGCTACCGTTAGAATCTTCCTGAACTTGCTTACCAAATTTGATTGCAAGACATTCCTTAGCTCTCTTCAGAGTTTGCCTTCTTTGCCTCTCCTACCTTGGAGACTAACAAGGAAATAGCCTCTTTGTCAGTCTCCATGGTTGACAGATAGCCAAACAAAAGTTGTATAATTCTTTCTAAAAATATATCAAGACTAAAGTGCTCTTTCTCTTTGAGGGGAGTAGGAGGCCTGTGGCCCGACTGATGCTTTGAACTTCAGCTCTCAGAAGCTCCTGTCAACATGGCTGGTGATAAGTGACTGCAGGAGTTACAGCCCAAAACAACTTAGAGGCCAAAGATTTCAGGCTTCTGTTATCTTCACTTGCAGCTTGACTGGACTGGCATTTTCTACTGCCTTTCTTTATATCTGTTTGGTAGACAGCTTATAGCCCACCTGCATCCCTTCTTCTGCTCTTTCCAATTTTTTGCTGCTCCTCTTTGTGATTATGAAGTGGTTTCCTAGAGTAGCGCTTCACCTGCTTTGGTTAGACCTCATTTGGAATGCTGTGTCCAGTTCTGGGCACCTCAATTCAAGAAGATATCGACAAGCCGGAGTTTGTCCAGAGGAGGGTGACCGAACTGGTGAATGATCTGGAAGCCATGCCCTATGGAGGAGTGGCTTAGGGAGCTGGGTATGTTTAGTCTATAGAAGAGAAGGTTAAGAGGGGACATGATAGCCATGTTTAAATATTTGAAGGGATGTCATGTCAAGGGAGGAGCGGACTTGTATTCTGCTGCTCCAGAGACTAGGGCAAGGAGCAATGGATTCAAGCTGCAGTAAAGGAGATTCCACCTGAACCTCAGGAAGAACTTCCTGATGGTCTGAGCTGTCTGGCAGTGGAATATGCTGCCTCAGAATGTGGTGGAGTCTCCTCCTTTGGAGGTTTTTAAGCAGAGGCTGGATGTGGGTTCCTGCATAGCAGGGGGTTTGGACTGGTTGGCCCCTGGGGTCTCTTCCAACTCCATGATTCTATGAAAGTTGCCCAAAGGAAATACCTTTACTGGAAGTGCTTGATGCTTATGCATCTGTGGAAGTGAGGTTTGGAGCATCCCTTTTTGTACTGCAGCAGTGGATATGAAGTCAGTGACTGCATATCTTTACTGACTGCATCCCTACTTAACGTTATTATGGTAAAGGTAAGCCTATAAAAAATTGTGCCTGTCTGACAACATGTCATAAGTTTTTGTTTCAGGCTGAGTTTTGACTGGAACCCAGTATGCATGATCCTCCACAGTCTTCCGTCCAGCATCTTCCTCTTTTTTGTAGCTTCAGCTTGCTTTGATCATTGGCCAGAAATAATGAGAAAGGATGTATAAAAGAAAGGGTCGTCTACTCTCTGTTTAATACCAATTTATATTCCAAGTTTCTTCCAAGGTTGGAATATAAAGTGGTTTATGACATACTAGAACATCTAAATAAAACAGAGCAAGTTACAAAAATCAAGTTACCTGTTAATTTAAAAAATGTTAAAAACAGTTCTTTAAAAAAAAAAAGCTACTAAAAATCCAGCACCTCCATTTAAAACCAGGTAGTTACTGAAGGCCTAATTGAATTAGAGTCTACCTAATGGTGGAAGGATAACAGGGAGGGGGCTAGCCTAACCACCCCTGGAAGGGCATCCCATATCCTAGGACTGGGCACCAAGTACCTTCCAATTACTGTTATTCAATTTTTCTCTTCTAACTGTACCTCTACAGTGTGAACAGCCTTCCATGGGATATTCTGAGGTGTTTGGAGGGTGTTAACCCACCAAAGAGTTTCCAAAAAAACATTTTAAAAAACTTCAGACTTCCTTCAGTTATGTGAATGCTTCCCCTTATTTTTGATGGCCCTATTTTGTCTATAATGTGGCAAGCACTCACCATCTTAGTTCACTGATAGAAACAGTGAGAGATAGGAATAATATTGCTATTATCAGTTAAAGGATACATTTGCAAAGTACTTTGCAATCTTGCTGGTATGTTCCTTTTCAACAAACTATCATGGAAGAAAAAATGTTAACTAAAAGTAAGATAAAATGTAGATATTTGTTTTTCTTTTGTACAGTTACTGTATTCTCGAGGATTGTTGATCGACCTCCTGATTAAGTCAAACGTTAGTCGATATGCTGAGTTCAAAAATGTCACCCGAATACTTGCATTTCGAGAAGGGAGAGTGGAACAGGTACTCTAATGGATCAAATTGCAAAAGTTGAACTTGTATTTCATTTGAAAGAGCATACATTTTGTGAAATTGTTGTTTTTCTCCTTTTTTCCCATCTGTATATTTGCAATGTCTTCTTTACTCTTGAATGTAGTGGTAGCATTAGATAGCTTTTCAACATTTATAAATTATGGTACTATTTATACCTTTTTGTAGATAATGGGCTCATTTGGACATAATGGCCAGACTGTGATTTCACTTCCTTGTCAAATGAGGATGGTACCTAGATTTTATGGTGCTTTTGAGCAAGATGCTATTAGTAGGACTTCCTTTTCATATGAACCCATTTCCTCCCATTCGCTTGCCCTCTGGGCTTAAGCTAAACAATTGCACAGAGGGATAGCAAAATATAAGCATGTCCTAATTCTTGCCATTGCTTGCTTATTTGGAAAGGGCAGGTGGACAGTGGTGATAGCCAGAAAGAACATCAGTGGACAGAAATTCTGGGAAATGGCAGTGGGCCACCTGTATTAACATTAACCATAACAGATGCCTAGTGTTGCTGTCCCTGATGAAAGCCAAGAGTCCAAACCTCAGGCTCAGTCTCTCCCTCGGGCACCCAGTTCTTTCTCTGATCCCCTAGCTCAGACAAGTAATTTGCTTGCCACTACCTACAGATTGTTTTTGCCCTCCAATCCACTGTTTGAAACCATGCTTTGGAATGGGTTCAAATTCTGTTTTTAAGGGTCACAGCGTACTATAGTTTACTGTTCCAGATCCAATGTGATTTGCCTCAAGAAAGAAATGACAGGGATATTAAAATGGCAAGAGTTAATTAGGGAGCCCATGAGCTGAGACCCAGCAAGCCCTAATTGTTAAAGAAGTGACGGGGAGAATTCTTTTCACTGGTCTTCTAAATCTCCAGTATCTTTCAAGCCAATACTCATACAATAAAGCTGATATTAGCAATAGCTTTCCAAATGGTACAGTTGCTCCAAATACAGCTATAGTCAGTTGGGAGGGAAATGCTGTTGACTTAAGAAAGCAACAGGAATTACAGCCAAAGCTAGAAGAATCCCTTCTGTTTTGAGGTTGGACTCCAACTGGTGGACTGCATAACTATAACTATGTTGGTGTAGTTGGTGGCAGCAGATGGGAAAAAAATCTCAAGTGCAGTGACCTTGAAATAAGTAAAGCAATGAGGAGTTGCTTGCTCTGAGCAAGCAGATTTTATCTGTATCCCCTAGCAAGCATGGCAGAAAATAAGAAAAAGGTGCATCTGATAGTGTAATGTCATGTGCCAACAGGATTCTAGCCTAAGTATGTAACCAGTGGAGGTTTTGCACGCATTGATGTATTAGTGGGGAAAGAAGAAAAGGTAAAGTAAAATTCAAAGACATCGGAGCGTAGTGGTTGAGCATTGGACTATGACCCAGGAAACCAGGGTTTGATTCCCTGCTTGGCCATGGAAGCCCACTGAGTGAGCTTGGGCATATGACACACATGCACAGTCCCAGAAAACTCTGTGATAGGTTCACCTTAGGATCTCCATAGGCTGGAAATGACTTGAAGGCATACAACAACAACAAATAAAATTGTGGGGAACAGGTCATACCCTGAAGGACAGTTGTCTCTCCTTGAGCAAAGCCAATTAAAACTGAAACCCCACCATATGATCCAAGATCAAACATTTGTCAATAAGAATAGTATATGAATAGCTTATTATGTGGGAAGGGGAAAGGCCAAAAGGAGACAAATGTGACCATTTTAATGATGCCTGGGGGCAGAGAAATGGGAAATTTTGTATTGGTTTTAAACTTGGGAAGTTCACAGTGCCAGCAAAAGGTCTGAACAATGTTATTTGGCAGCAAAAGCCTTAAAAGAATGGTTGACTCCAGACAGCTACTCAAAAAGGGTGTAGTCTAATTAACCTTTGAATATGCTGAATTCACCCTAATTCTCAATTAGTTCACCCAGCTAGGAGGTACTCATGCAGTTACCTAGGTGTAGAGAATATGCTGTGTTGTTTTGGGTCTGTCCTGGGTCTGTCCTGATGTCTTGAGAAGACTCTGAATTAGCTAAGATGAATACAATAAACTATTGACTGGTAAGGCTGGTGCAAATATATTCTCATGGTTTCTCCGTGTCTGAGAATCTGGATAGTGGGATTTAATATTCTGTCCCCAAGCTCCTTTACTTTCTAGTGCACATTTCCAACCATCTTCCTTAACCACAGTTAAAAGTTTGTTGTGGTTTGAAATCAATCATTTCCTTTCTTGGAGAAATGCAGTCTTTGGATCCAGATCTTTTGTCGGATGTCTTGGCCACGATTAATACTAGGTGTCTTTCCTCTTGGTTGGGATTAAAAGTTAAGGAACAAACCCTCATGAGAGTGGGCTGGAGGAAATAGTGCCAGTAAAATGAGGGGCTGGAGCATAGCTGTATAATCACATGATCTTGATTTGAAAAATCCCATTTTAAGTTACTTGAAGTAGAGTAACTTTTAAAAAAATAACACACACCCACATTCTGTGAGACAAACAAATGACTGTCCTGCTGGTTATTTGGATTGGAATGGTGAAGAAAACCAAACTCTGTTATAGGTGCCATGTTCCAGAGCTGATGTCTTCAACAGCAAACAGTTGACAATGGTAGAGAAGAGAATGCTGATGAGATTTCTGACATTTTGCCTGGACTATGAACAGCATCCTGATGAATATCAAGGTTTGTGTGTCTTGTTAAATAGTAGATTCCCGTCTTTTGTGTGTCCTTTCCTTTTATGGCCCTTTCATGTCATTGCTGGAGAAATTCTTTAGATGTTCTGTAGACCTTCTTAGCTCAAAACCCTTAGAAAATGATTTGGATGTAGTACAGCTATCTTTGCTTAAAGCAGCCACTTCCAAAGACAGTTTATCTAGGATATTGGTCAACCTCTAGTAGGAGGACAACAATGAGAATAGAGCTCCATATCAAGTCCAACCTTTAGCTCTCCACTTTACAGGTACAGGCATACCTCAGTTAACAAAGCCTCTGCTAAAGAAGCTCTTTTTTATAAAATCTTTTTATGGGAGCCCAGCTCCCACTTTTCTTGTTTCTGTCTAGCTGGAAGGGTGGGGGTTTTTTTCGGTGTTGGTGTTGGGAGCGTGGTGGAGAAAGATGGACTTTCAGCGTTGCAGAACATGGCTGCAGTAAATAACACAATGAAGCTTGACTTGGGAAGGGATGGAATTCTACTCTAGGTGATCCAACTGTATACTGTGTGTGCTTACATACAACAAGCAAGGCAGACAGCTGCCTCCAGAATCATTACTGATTGTGTGATGAGCAAAACAGAAAGAAACGGGGAAAGCAAATTACCTTACCTCACCAGCTGCCCTGGCATGTTGGTGGTGAAACTTAGAGATTTACTCTTTTTCATCTGTTTCACCACCAAAATGGGAATCATAAGAAAAATGGAGGTTGTTGAAATTTTTTAAAAAAATCATGCCAGGATGCATTTTGGAAGAAGTTTTCAAGTGGTTTCCAGAAGATTCAAAATGTTTTTACTTGTGCAAGACTTGCATGACCTGGTTGTTTTGTTTCATATGTGTATAAGTACTAGTTTTGAATAAAAAGTTTGTTGAAACATATTGAACTATCCTTTTTTGGGGTGTTGGAACCTATTCCTGTTCTATCCATGTAATGTCTACCTCTGGTACCAAAGTTTCTGTTAAAGAAATAAAACCCAGGAACTTCACAGCTAAGGTATAACGTGGACAGAATTGGGATAAGTTCCGACACCACAAAAAAGAAGAGAAGTTCAGCATGTTTCAGCAACATCACTTTTTATTCAGAAGTAAAGGGAAGTGCTTGTGAAATGAAACACCCAGGTCAGGCATCTCTTGCATAAATGTACAAAAACATCTAGAGGCCACTTCAGGATTTCTTCCAAAATGCATGCAGGAATAATTTTAGTAGCCAAATTGGATAGATCGGGTTTTTTTTTTAAACATGCTGGCTGGGTAGGGGAGGTGATGAGGGCTATCTACTCTCCCTTTTGTTTTGTTTTTATTGTTCACACGTGCTCAGTGAGGATTTCTAAAGGCAGTTGCTGTTTAGCTTGGCTGTTGTAAACAGACACACATAGCTACAGGTGGAGCGACTAGAGTAAAATACTGCTCTTTTCCCACTCAAGCTTTATTGTGTCATTTATTAATGACGTGCTTTTCCAGTCCTCCTTCACCATCTTCCCACTGCAGCTCTACAACTGACTAGGAAGTCTGTATAGGTGGAAGTTACCTGTGAGGCCAACTGCTAAATGCTTAAAATATTCTAGCTAAACAGATGACAAAGATGAAAAGGGAGACTGGACAGCCATAAAAAGAATTTATACAAAGAAGCTTCTTTCTCAGAGACTTCGTTAACTGAGGTATGTCCATACCTCAGATACACACAGGTAACTTCCACCTATACAGACTTCCTAGTCACTTTAGAAAGTACCACTTGTAGAGCTGTTCTGGCCATTCAAATTGATAAGTGAAGTCTCTGGACATGTGGAGTTCTATATGTTAATGTGTGTCTAATCCTCAAGTGTACATTCTAAGCCTTAGAACAGGGATAGGCAACCGATATTTTTGGGAAGCATATATTCTTGGAGATCAGCTCCTATTATCTCTTGACATTGGTTGTGCCGCTTAGTACTAGCAGGAGTTGAAAGATATCTGAGTGAGAACAGTTACTTGTCCTTGCCTTAGAGTGTGCACAGATGAAGTTCTATGTCATCTGTGCTGTCTAACTGAATTGAAAGAGATGCTTGAAACCTAAAAAGCTGGTTGACACAGTCTTGAACATGTTCTTGCCTGACTGTGTCTTTCTGGTTTTCACATTTTGGGTTTCTGTATGAATTGGAGGGTTGCTGTTGTTTGAAATGGATGCCTATCTGTTATTATTAACTCATGCTTTCTCTTCCCTGGGAAACAGCTCAGAAGGAGTGTAAATTTTCAGACTATTTAAAAACCCAGAAATTGACTCCCAACCTGCAACACTTCATCTTACATTCCATCGCAATGGTCTCAGAGGCCAACTGCTACACCATAGATGGGCTGAAGGCAACCCAGAAATTCCTGCAGTGCCTTGGCCGTTATGGCAATACACCTTTCTTATTTCCTTTGTATGGCCAAGGGGAGATCCCACAGTGCTTTTGCCGGTAAGCAGAGACAATTACGCCTATTATTATTATTATTATTATTATTATTATTATTATTATTATTATTACTACTACTACTACTTGTACTACTACTACTACTACTATTTGCTGCTGCTGCTGCTATTGATAGCAATCAACTGAGAATACTGAGTAGTCTAATGGAATTTCTTTAGGCATATAGGTATTTTCGTATTATTTTTGGTGAGTGAAAAATTATTTCCATTCAATTAAAATGAAAAACACAAAAGCACTTGCTCTAGTCCTATTGTGTAGTAGTATGTAGAGGAACAGAGATGAAAGAGGATGCCAGACTTGCGGGTCTTCAGAGGAGCTGATCCTCAAAGGCCAATCCTCAGTTGGCCCATTGTATTCTGTTACGAGTTACATCAGTGAAGGATTTCAGTGAGAAACTTTCATCTGGAAGTGGTAGTTGTGGTGTTGCAGGCACCTGTCATTGTCTCTAAATACAGTCGGTATCCATCCTTTGAGAACTCTTGGTGCTTTCTTCCTTGATTTTCCTTTTTAGTAACTCTCACACAGCTATCTTTGAAACTTTTTCACGTGTGTAGAAAACCAGTGGCTTTACAGGAGAGGCAGCTCTGGATTTTGATGTGAGAACACCGGGGTCAAATCCATGTCAGCTGTGAAGATCAGTTGGTAGTGCTGGGGTAGTCCCTTTCTTAGTAGTTATCTAATTTTCAATGGTGCTTAGTAGTGAGGCTACCATTCTCTGGGGGAAAAAAAACTGAGCCATCTCCAAGAGTAGGTCCTCTTGTAGAAAGCCCACTCTTTCACATTATACTTCCATCTCATTAGTTTTTTCAAGTAACAAATGTTCAAGAGCTGCTTCTTGATTGTTCCTCTTGCACTCTCTGGTTAATCTCCTCTGCTGAAGGATAGAGCTAGATACTATACAGTCTGTCTCGGGCCCCTTCAACAAGCCTACTGCTTCAGTTGCATAGGACAGAATACCACCCATCTGTGTTGAAGTGAAATTCAGTGACAGGTTCAGACCAAGGAACGGGTTATCTTTTTGTCCTACATCCCAGGAAGCCAAGTGTCTTGAACTGGCCCGGGACGTTTGCAGACAGCAGAGGAAGAGGTGAATAGTGATGGTGGCAATAACAGAGTTCCTTTAGTGGGTACCAGGTGGCTGCTACCTATTTTCATGTTATTTTGTTTTCTTTTCTTTTGAGCATTTATACCTTGCTCTTCAGCCAAAAAGATTCTAAGAGCAGCTTAAAAATGTCTAATTTGGCAGTTCTGTCATATAATCTAAAAAGACAGGACACACAACGAAAAGGGGATAGCAGTGAGGGAGGGGATTAAGATCAGAAGAAGATAGAAGCCCCAGCGATGGCAATTGGAATTGGAGAAAGGATCTCTCACCAACCACTGAGGTCAAGGCATGATGGAGCTGTGTCTGACTGCCTTTCTTTCCCTCTGCGGCCACAGCGGTGGCAATTTTAATGGAGGGAGATTCTCTCACCAGACACTGAGGTCAAAGCATGATGGAGCTGTGTCTGGCTGCTCTTCTTTCCCTCCGAGCCCAGTGGTGGCAATTAGAATGGAGAGAGGTTCTCTCACCAGCCACTGAAGTCAAGACATGATGGAGCTGTGCCTGGCTGCTCTTCTCTCCCTCAGAGGCCACAGCAGTGGCAGTTGAAATGGAGAGAGAGGGTCTCACCAGTTTCTGAGGCCAAGGCATGGTGTTCATTGGAGCACCAAAAATGAGGGCCCAGGTTGGGCCACAGTAGACCCTTATGAGCAGCTCAAGGTTGCCACCAAATGTGGCCAGGAGAAAATTGTTACAGATTAAATCTAGTTAAGATTAATTGGTTAATGCTAAAAGTAACACTGCTGGTTTCAAGCACTGTCTTATTACATGCCCAGTAAAGTTGGGAGGTAGTTGCTTCCTTCTTTTTAAAGATTCCAACTTTTACTCATCTTCTGTCCTAAATACAAGACTTTTCTTTGCCCCTGTGTGTATTGTTTTTGCTGAACAGTGTTTTAAGACTTCTGGGAATATTGTTCAGTCAGTCTACAAAATGGTAGCATCCCTGCCTATATATCATACCCTACAATTTTTATCGCCAGGTTATCAGAATAAGGTGTCACTTGTCCTGTGATTTCTAACCACCTCTTCATATTCTGTTTTAATGTAACCCTCTTAAGCGTTCCTTGCAGTCAGTTACCCTGTGTGTTCTCATCAAGGCTACTGTTATAAATGGCATGCATGCATATTTATGTGAATGATTCAAAGACATTTGTAAGTCATATCCTTGCATTCTGAATGAATTCTGCATAAACTCTGTGGTGTTCTTTAGAACTATGTCAGTCCCTTGAGTGAATAAGACCGGCCTTTATTCTTAACTAGCTGTGAGCAAATTGGGTTTTGCTTTTCTTCCTACTATATAACTTCTACTCATGAAAGTTCACATTTTTGTTTGTGGATGTAAGCAGAAAGCGATTTGTGCAACAACGAAGCAATGGACTAAATCCAAGGTTAATCCTGCCCAGAATAGACCCACTGAAACAAGTGGGACTTGTAAATTGCACCTAAGTCCCATGGATTTCAGTGTGTCTATTCTAGGTAGAACTACCATTGGATCTATCTGGAGCTTGAGGGTAACACTGTATTTGGAGAATAATGTCTTTTTTCCCCAACCCTCATTTTAATGTTAATGCTAATGCACTATTTTGGGGATATAATGAGTAACTTGAATGTATTACTTTAAACTGTTGCCTTTCAGGGGACGTTAGCCATTTCAGGGAGTTTTCTTCATGTTAACAAATAATTTAAAATAGCGTGTTAATTATTCATTACTAACATGTTATTTGTAAATAATAAGTAATACTAAGGTACTGAACACATTTTGAAAATAACAACTGATACTAACAATTTTTGAATTGGATTTAACCCAAAGTTTGTTTGAGTTTCTTTTGATGTTTTACTTTTTAACCTCAGTTAAACCTTTAAAATACTGGTTCAGATACAGCTGTGCGTAATTGAGTGTATGTATTTTTACTATATATTTTTACATGGACTGACTGTTTCACAAGATTCAGTGGATGCAATTAGCTCATTAAAAATAATTTAGTTACTCATTACTTTTTATTAAAAATACTTTTTATTTTTTAAGAAAGTGATGGTGGCCAATAATATTACTTACAATCATTATAACATCAGTGATGACAACACTTCAAATTTTAAAATATTTATTTGTTACTTTGGTGAGATCATTTGGGAGATTTTTTGGAGATCATTTTAAAAATTGATTTTCTTTTTTAAAAACACAAAATTACACATTAGTCAACATACTACTAACTAAAGTTACTTTCTAAGCAGTAAGCAATGTCAGTGAATTGCTTTCCTTTAAAGTAATGCTTTTAAGTGCCAGCAAGGTCAATGAGTTGTACCCTGTGGTCTCTATCCTACAATGGAGGGTGAAACTGATGTGGTTTCCCAGCCCTGTTTCTTAAGACTGAGGGGCTGAGGGTCCTTGCCACTTGCTAGTCAATCTGGATTCAGTCTGGGGTCATCTGCCATCACCTTCTGGTCACCTGTGTGCCCAGCTCGTGATGGTAGTTAAACCAGATAGTCATGTTGCCATCAACACTCCACTTAAGCATTCTTAACTATTGGAATTTCAGGGTATTTACATGAGAAATGAGCAGGTTCTTTGATACTCTTTTACATTATTTATTATATACATCCATAGATAAACAGATATATAAAGATATACATTACCCTTTGGGGAGAAACACAGACAGGTTGATCTCTGGATGCTTAAGCTTCATTACATCCCATCACATTCCATGAGATATCACACATTTATTACGTAATATAATATGGCTATCAAGATGTTCACTTTCATAAGGACTTCCTAGGATTGCTTTTATATGTCTGTATCTCTTTTACAGACTCTGTGAAAGAGAACACATGTGGGAGCTGGACCCTCCAAAACCATTTATCTTACCCATTTATCCATCAGCATGATCAGGTTCTTTCATACTTTTCATAGTATCTATTAGGGCATTATATATACATTTCATAAAGGCTTTCACATGTACAGAATTCTGTCATTTGTATTACATTCATAGGCTTCTTACTGTAACTGTACCTTTGTATTTGTTCTGTTGAGGAAATATACATCTCTGACAGCCCTAGCAATCAATCTATTAGTTTATTAATCTATTAGTTTTATCAGGAACAGCACAGCTATTGTAAAACAGCCATCTTCATATGTTGGAGACACACCTGACAGGCAGTCTAATTTTTGAGCTCTGTCTTAATTCCTTTTATTCTTGCCTTCACCCCATCACCTAATCAGTTGTCCAGAGGTGTTCACTATCTCTTGCTTATCTCTATCCAATTAAAACAAATATCTTATCCATGATCCCACCTGGGGTCCGGTAGGAGTTGTAACTGTCCTGCTTGTCTCGGTCAATGTACCTAGCTAGTGTACGTTGTCTCTCTTGACTATGATTGTGCATACATTTTCCTATCTTATTTACATTTTAATGACCTGGAATTTCCCCCAAACTTAGAGCCAAAGCCCATTTTGTGATGATTCTGAATGACGCAGACTCACACTCTCACAGATTTAACTGCTCATATTAGTTCTCATGCTATATAGCTTATCCTCTATAGGTTTCACTAGATTACATTCCATACTTTACAGTTAAGTGTGTCTTTGGTCACAAAGCTGGTGACTGAATAATCTGGCCTCTAGCAAGGGAATCTTTCATTAATCAAAGTTGGGAACCTTTCAGTCTAGACTCATACAGTGGCAGGCAGAGGTCTGTCTGAACATGAGAATGAGCTTGTTCTTTTCAAAATACAGAATTGAAGGCATAAAGAGATCTGTATCACTCTCTGATGTAGAAATAATATAAATAATGTTTAATTTGTAGCAAGATGTGTTGTAATCTGACAGTTGGAAACAGAGACCACTGGCCCCTGCCTAAACTGCAAACCCCAGGATTCCATAGGATGTTGAAAGTGGTATAATAGCGCTATAACAGTCTACTGCAGAAATGACCAGAGACTGTGACAGTACTCTGTGGGTTGAGTCGTTGGTAAAATTAAATTATAATAAAATCCTCTATTATCTTGCACATCGCCACCAACTTCCAGGTTCCAAACGAGAAACCGTCATTTGCATAATAGGAACACTGATTAACTGGAAAGTTTTTATTCTTGGTTGTGTGGCACTGGTTCCTATAAAGCAGAGATGGACAAGTGTTGGTGGTTAGAGGACCAAATGCCTTTGGGGGCTGCCTTTTCCTCCCTTTCCAAAATCCCCAAAAAATGTTTTCCACCAAAATCCTCCCTTAATATTCATACTGGGGTTGGGGTTGCAATTTTACCATGTTTTGTCTGCTGAGCTGTTTTAGGCCCAAACAGGCTTCTGCTTGTTTTTTTTTAAATAAGAAATCACCAAAAGGTCAATTTCTGGGTTATTTCCTGTTAGAAGAAAGGTTCTCTTCTAGGCCTAAAAATATTTTTAAACGGGTGTGCGAGGAGTTGCTAGGGGCCACAGGAGCCTTGAAGGCCCAATAGGGTCCCTGGCATGTGCTTTCCTCACCCCTGCTCTGAAAGGAATCTTCAGTTAGTGATCGGTTTGAGTCCCCATTCAGTTTGAGTCCCCATTTCCTACTTAACCCAATGCTCCTCTCATTTTTTCATACCTCTGTAGCGCCTTTACATTTTCCCAGCCGAGAATATAAGGAGAGCTCCAGTCAAAAGTGGCAAAATTCAGCAGGTCTCAGCTCTCTTGGTTTTTCTTGCATCCTAAGTAGAAGCCCTCTAATCAACAATATGCATGTTTTTCATGCTGCTGTCATCTACGAAAAACAAGACTCCTCTGTTTTCATACATTTTCGAATTTACGACATGGAGATGTTAATGAACAATTTAATACTAGATGGCACAATTTAACCATCATGAATATACCTATAAACAGCAACTAAAAGCTATTTGCATGCCATGCACATGGAATGTTAAAGCGAAGCAGGGTGTGGAAGACTAGAAGTTCATAGCAGATTGCGGAAGAGAGTATCTCGTGGTTTCTATTTCACATATTGAGATCATAGATCATGTAATTTCCCAGAATAGTCCACTTTGGGATTAGTAGCTACAGAATGTGGCTTCTTTTCCTGGAGTGAGTTGGGCTGAACTACCTGGTAGCAGCCCCTGTTTCCTTACAGAGATTTCTTTGTGTAGAAGATGAGGTTAATGTAGATATTTGGGATTAGGCTTAGACCAGGGAGTCAGGTTCAAATTCTGATTCAGCTGTGAAAATCTTGGCTTTATAAATTTCCCACTTAACCCACTGTTCCTCGTACATTGGGGGATTATTATTATTACAATTATTATCTTTATTTATATCCCACTTTTTTCCTCGAAAGAACTCAAAGCAGCTTACAGTAGTTAAAAAGAAAACATGGTTAAAACTATAACATATAAAAGTTAAAATACACATTAAACGAACAGTAGTAATTAAAACAAAGTTAAAATACGTATCAAAAAACCACAACAATAAATAAGAGGATAAATAAAATAGGTTTTTTTCCTGTTTTTTTTAATGGAAAGCAACCCAGATCAATGTAAACCTCAATTTCAGGGCTCTGGCTTTATTATTTATTGGTCAGGGCTCATCGCTGTGGCATATTTCATTTGATTTTTCCTGTAAAAGGGAGAGCTTATGTAAAATTGTCGATGGATGCTAGATGATGCTGGTTGAACATTGTTGGAAGAACTGATTATTACATCCAAAATAACTGGAATTGGGAGATGACCTAGATGGCTACACGATCACTCCCAAGTGCCCTTTCCCACTTAGTAGAGCTCCTTTGGCCTTGTGGCTTACCACAGAGCTTAGCACAATGAATTGAATGAGGCAGTGGTTAAAGTGGCAAGGAAAATTCACTGGGAATCCAATCAACTTTGAGTTCAAAGCACATTCAGAGGCCTGATGGTAGTAGTATAAAATTTATCTTTTACACATAAACTGCATCTACCCAGTACTAACCAATGCAGCTTTTCCAGATGGTCCAGGGCCTTGTAAAGCTTGACCCCCAGGGAAACGACTCTCAGAAGTCCCCTGGGACTTGTTTGCAAAACCACTTGTGAACCAAATCACTCACATCCATTCTGAGTTGAGATTTCAACTAAATAGAGTATGCCGTAGAGATAACTTCAGCTGTTCCTTGTCAGGTTTCTTGGGAAAGACGTTCAGTTATTTTCAGGTAGAATCATAAATAAATTTCTTGGTAAAGTAGTACTGGCCATGTGCAAACTTGCCCCTTACTAAGGCAGCCAACCTTGACTGGATACCAGGGGACCTGCCAGGACTTTTTTGGTAGTGGCGCCACAGAGTTCCCCAAAGTTCTTTTTCTGCCATCCTTGTGATCTTTTGAGTACTTTTTCTGTTCACACAGCCGTTTCAATAACCCTCCAACATTTCACATATAAAAACCAAAATGTACATGGGCAAATGACATCAGAGTGCTCATAATGAAAAAAATTATTAATAAAGCAGAACACACAGGGAGCACAAGCTACGGGAATCTGCTTAGCGTAAGCCTACTAGGAAAAGGAATATCTTCCTCTTCTCCTTCCCCACCTGCTGAATTAATTGAATGCAAACTTTTTTTTTTTTTTGGTAGTTTGAACTCAGTTTGCAGTAATGGAAGCAAGCTGAGGATGAAGCAGGAAAGTGGGAGATGGAGAAAGAAACTGGGAAATTTTAAAAGCAGCTGAAGAGAGGGATGACAGAGGATTCATTGGGAGTGTCACTGCAAATCAGGATACTTGGAGGCTGTGCATAATTGTTACCGTAAAACGTGGGTGCCCCCCCATGCCAAGTACCTCCTTGCGAAAGTGGGGAATGAATTAGCTCAAAGGGGAAGCTTGTGAGAGGGGGTAATTTAACAAAACCTTTTCTACCAGTGTTTACGGGCTCATGCAGGAAAAGAACCAGCCAGAAATTCAAAAGTAAGCTAAAAATGTGTTTTTATTGGGAGGAATTCATTCATGCATGCAAACAAGATACACACAGTCAAACATTCACACAAGAGCTAACTGAAGGAGAGAGGGAGGAAAAAAAGTATGGATATAGAGAGGGTGAGGGTTTTTTGGGGAGTTTATAATTACCAGTCCAGAAGGGTAGTGAAGACTTATGTGTTAAGGGCAGACGGATCAGGATTCAAGGCGACATAGTGGGGTCCAGCATCTGACTACATCTGACTTCTGAAAACCAAGGGTTTATATACTCTATTTCCCTCCCTGAAGGGGTGTGAGTTAATTGCTCTCCCAACCTAGTGGACAATGGGAGTTGCAACACAGGCAATGGACGATCAACCCACTAATGTTCGCCAGTGTTTGGATGACAAAGTCATAATGTGTGTTGTGATAGCTGTCTATTGTGGGTGCTACGAGGCAAGAGGAAGGAGTCCGGGTACACAGGGGATGGATATCTGTCAGTCACTGCCCTGGTGGGCTTCTAGCAATTGCATTCCCTAGGAAGACTCCAGCTTCTGCTTAAGCCTATTATCCACAGTAATGGCTTTTATTTGCCTGACAAATGACTTAGTCTTACCCAGAAGGTGTTTAGGTTGACCTGCCTTTCTTGTTTATGGTCAGGTTTCTTCCCTCTTGGTCACCTCTCAGGCTTGATTTTGACATCAGAGCCAATTAATACAGGTGTCAATCCAGTATGTTGCCAATTAGGTATGGTGCCCATCCAAACCATACTGATATCGGAGACTCTCAAAGTGAGACCTTACATAATTACTCTTGGCTTTGCAGAATTAAAAATCTACTTGAAGTTGCTGCATTAGATATTGTCCAATATTGTCCATATATCTGGATGAAGATGGCTTCTATATGCTGATCATACTCAGTCCTCCCTGTTTCATTTAAGATAAATGAAGATAAAATATTGAATCAATATGAACTAAAATTAACCCCTAGCACAGAGGTTTCCAGACTTTTCATGCTGGTGACATACTCTTTAGAAATGCGTCATTTTGTGACACACTAATTCAGTTTTACTAGCAAACCAGAGGTTAGAATAACCCCTTATAAGCGATACGGGCACATACATAAATTGTAATAACGAAATGTATGAAATCACAACCTATCTCATGAAAATCTTTCGTTTATATTTTTAAAAAGTATGATTTATAAATAATAACATACGTTTCCAAGGCTCAGATGGTAGGGGGTAGTTCTGGGGCCAGGGAGGTGACACACCTGCACACTTCAGATGACACACTAACGTGTCACGACACACCATTTGGAAAGCCCTGCCCTAGTGAGTTCTGGAAACTGGGATAAAAACTTAGAATAATCTTGTGTGACTTCACTATAGATGCCAGGGGCATTTAATTCACAAGGGGCATGGGGAGACATAACTCAGTGGTGAAGAACATTGTTTGCATGAAGAAGTTTCAGAACCTGGCATCTCTAGCCAAAATGGACTAGTTAGCAGGTGCCGAGATAAACCTCAACATGTGCCAAGACAGCCGGTGCCAGCCAGGAGTATATTCTGGCCTGGCGTATTGTGCCCACTTATGTTTGCAGCTTTCTAACTTTGCATAGCCTTTCATTTTTTCAGTAGCAGGTCTTTCGACACAACACTGAAAGAAATTGCTTTGTTTAAGCATTTCCTGGTTTTGTTTGTTTCATATTGATATTGGATGAGAAGGGAAAGGAAGGAGTAGATGGCCTCACTGTGTTTGTGGTTCGTTGCTTTTGTCCTCTCCCCGCTCTCCCCTCACCCTCCTTTCTCTTGAGGAGAGAACCTTTAGTTTGGGACAAACATCAGTGAGGTGAGATAATCCATCACTTGTGAGGCCTGTTCTCCAGTGATGGATGGATAGATTGGTAAAGTAACTCAATAATCTTCATTTTTTTTTCTCAGGTTATTCACAGATCAGTGAGCGCTGTCGTTAATAAAGCTATGGAATGCTTTTGTGTCCTTGCCCATATTATTTCTCAAGTTTTGACAGGACAAGACTTTTAATTTGAAAATAACCTTTGTGTTGAAACATTCCACCTAAGCATACAAAGTCCGTTCTGAATGTGGCATTTCCCCAGTCTCTTGTTTAGCAGCAAAATCATGTCTCACAAAACATCCATTCCAGGATGTTTCAGTGTTCTGTTTTGTTTTAAAGTAACCACTGAGTTTTTGGGGAGGGGTGCATGCTGCATGCTTTTTTTTAAATACATTGAATGAATACCCTGGGCCTGATCCAGAGGATCGTCATGTTAGTTACAGGTCTAATTTCATTCCTGAAATGAATGCAGGACCATGGAAATCCCTTGGGAAGTTGAAGGAGACTTGAACACACTATCAAGGGCTTCCACAGACATTCCTTTCAGTAGATCAAATAGTTTGTGATATGGTAACACAGGGTGCTAGGCAGAAACCATGGGACTGAGTTCAAATCCTCATGTAACATTGAAACTCAAAAGTAACCTTGAGTCACCGTCTCAAGGCCGTTGTTGTTGTGTGCATGCAGGTCATTTCCAACTTATAGCAACCCTGTCATGAAGTTTTTTTGGAGAGGGGTTTTGCCTTAGTCTTCCTCTGAGGCTGAGAAAGCGTGACTTGGCCAAGGTCACCTAATGATAGGATGGTCCTAATTGAAGAGACTTTGTTCCTTCTGTTCTTGAGTATATGCTGTGTATGGTGATCCTTTTATTCCATTTGTAATTTCTGCCCTTTTGTTGCTCTTGTTATGTGGCTGCGAGTCAAGTCTGCTTTAGGATGACCCAGTCCTAGGGTCTTCTTCGCAAGATTTATTCAGAGAAGGTTTGTAACAGCCTTCCTCTGAAGTTCTTGACTTTAGTGACTTACCCAGGATCCCCCAGTTGGTTTCCATGGCTGAGTGGCTTTTCAAACCCTAGTCTCCAGAGTGACAGTCCAATGCTCAAACCACTACACTGGCTCATTATTGTTCACACTTATATCCCAACCCTTTTCTCAAGGACCTCACTCACATACATAGTTCTCTCCACCCAAACACTATGAACAGGCAAAGACTGAGTGAGAGAAAGGGAGAAACTGAGCCCAGGTAAACTATACGGCTGTGAAGGTGTGTAAACCTTAGTCTTTTTCCAATTCAAAACTCTAACCACTATGGAACACACTCACCTACTCACAGGGTTAAAAAGTAAATATTCCCCATTTCTGCCTCAAGTCTGAAAGTTGGAGAAAGAGCTCCAGAACATGGATGCTTTAACTGATAGCCGTGTCTGTGGCAACTACAGGTGTGCAGACACTTGGAACAGAGTCTTGGTGAAGGATTATTTTGCACAATAGCAATAGCATTTATTTCTATACCGCTTATCAACTGAGTGTTATCTAAGCGGTTTACAATGTGTTTTAGCTAATTGCCCCCAACAAGCTGGGTACTCATTTTACCGACCTGCGGAAGGATGGAAGGCTGAGTCAACCTTGGAGCCCGGCAGGATCGAACTCACAACCTTGTGGTTGCAGTACTAGCATTTAACCACTGCGCCACCAGGGCTCCACAGGTGGATTCATTCTCATAAACTGCAACTCAGATGCACAGTCCTCACAAAGTGCAACACATTCTTCATCCTTGCTTTAGGCCCTAACTAACATGGTTTTAAAAATGGTTTAGGTGTCATCTAATGTGTGTGGCTTCAAGTCATTTCCAATTTACAGCAACCCTAAGGTGAATCAATCATGGCATTTTCTGGGGCTGAGTGTGTGCGATGCACCCAAGTACACTCAGTGAGTTCCCGTGACTGAGCAGGGAATTAAACCCTCATTTCCAGGGTCATAGTCCACTGTTCAAATCACTATATCATACTGTGTCTCCATCCAATTAGTATTAGTTACCGCCCCCCCCCCGTTGCATTTCTTTGTTTCTACTTCTTATTTTGTATATGTTTCTTTTGGATCATCTTTGTTTCATTTCTGTTTGGTTCTGATGCTGAGATGTGAATAAAGAAGTCAGCAGTTTGAACCTGGTCTCTGCCATGAATTCCCTATATATTCCTAGGAATATATATATTCCCTTGGCTATCATACATTTTGAAGATCCATAATTTCATCAGTGTGGATAATCCACCCATCACACACTGCTGCAGAACACAACTACTCCATGCATAATTGCTGTGACCAGTTTATAATCTGGTGGCCATTCCTCTGGTGGCAAGCATCTTGTTACTTATGTAGCCTGGTACTTGGAGAGTAGATGTGGAATCTGCCACACAAGGGCTGTGCCAGTTTGGTAGAAACTGCCAGAGCTTGTGGTCTTCTGGCAAAGCTTTCAAGTAATTCCCAGAGTAACTCCCATGGTATGATGAGGTATGTGAGTAGGACTTTGTAGAGTATCTATAATATCAAGGATCTCAGTGCAAAGAATGATAATACCTTGCCATGCTGGCTGGTGATGCTGGAAATTATAGTTCCACATATCTTAAGGGTACCATGTTGGAGAAGACAATCTTGCATGGTTGTTGCAAGGATTGTGGCTAGATATTGCAAGGCTAGTGATGCATAAAGTGCCATGCAAATGTTAATAAAGATTTAAACTGTCTTAGCCAGTTCAGAGGCCTGGATATTTAACACATTAAATTGTGGGAGCATTTAATGCTCCCACAATTTAATGCTCATATTACAATGAGACAGACAGCTTTTTTAAAAAAAAATCTGTGCTGAAAATCTAAATATCTGATATAGAGAAACCTGTATTCTCCGCACACCCCCAAGATGGTCACATCACAGTATGGTAGTTCTCCTGTAGCAACAGATGCAGCAACCCCGAAGCCTCTTTCCTTCCATGTAACATTACTATTTTAATTAAAGAAACAACCAGTTGGAGGAAGTTACTTTCTGTGAAAGGTAATGAAGATTTATTTTAGGAATTGACCTTCACTGTATTAACTCCAGCAGTAATCAGTAGAATTAATAGAATAATCAAATTATATACAAACTCATAAATCATTGTGAACGTGCTGTCAAAAGTTCAGCTATTAATGGGCTCTATTGTTTTGCAGCTGTATTTGAAATTGCAGCTGCTGATTCTTTGCTTTGATAGGAATTGAAATGGCATTTAAAGGCTAAAGATGATGGGTGGAAGGGTGGGACTAATAGGCCAAAAATTTTCACAACTGTTAATTTAGCTGTAATGCAGTTTGATGTCAGCAGGGCAAAGTTGAAACGGAGTGCAGAGCAGGCGCGATCTTTCAGCAAAACCTGAATTATTGGCAGAGACAGTAGCTAGTTAATTAGAGGAGTATCAGTTTAAACGTCTGTCGTTTAGGGTTAATAGTATCAGAGTTACCTTGTACTTTGGTTTCCAGCCAGATCATCTCGAATACACACAAATAATGTAAAAGATCAAGGAAAAAATAATAATCGTATTGGCATGGTGGCTTTTCATATAGATTTCCATTTCTTCCCCACCCCTAAAGAACACTGGAAAATTCATTCGTAATGAATCTTCTCTGTATTTTATATATTTATTGTACTTACCTACTGACAATTCACTCAGGGTGGCCTGCTGTTTAGGCAATGGCATGTATTCAAACAAGATGCAGAGCTTTGAAAAATTTCTTTCTTGGACTGTGATTCTTAGAACCCCATAGCAACATGGTAGTGCAGGCTAGGGGATTCTGGGAGGGGTAGTCCAAAAAGCCACTTTTCCAAGCTCTGGTAGAAATGTTAGAAATTACAAAAAGTATAGGACTGGAAGAGGAAAATAAGAAAGTTTAGGTCCATGTTTTTATATAATGTTCTGGAAGGAGAAGAACCCTTTGGCAATTGTTCCCTCCAAACCAATAGAGGTTCTTGCTATCTTGCTCCATTTAATGTGACCAGGTGGAAGAGCAACTCATGGGAGGAGCTCTGGCAGAGAAAGAACAAAATGGCAGTTGGTCCCAATGGAGGATACCTTGCTGTTGGACCCTACCTCCACACAGCCAGATTTATGTCCTGTACAACCTAGCCAACATGATGCTCTGTTATATGTCTTCGTTACAGGTGAAGATTCCATGTAAAGTAATGGCTACAGCAGCAGTGGGGAATGTTTTCTTGGTCTGCAAGTTCAAATATTTGAAAGGCTGTCGTATCAAAGAGGCAACAGGCTTGTTTTCTGCTGCTCCAGAGACTAGGGCAAGGAGCAATGGATTCAAGCTACTGGAAAAATGATTCCACCTGAACCTCAGGAAGAACTTCCTGATGGTCAGAGCTGTCTGGCAGTGGAATATGCTGCCTGGGAGTGTGGTGGAGTCTCCTTCTTTGGAGGTTTTTAGGAAGAGGCTGGATGGCCATCTGCTGGGAGTGCTTTGATGTGGGTTCTTGCATAGCAGGGAGTTGGACTTCATGGCCCCTGTGGTTGTTTCCAGCTCTGTGATTCTAAGTCCCATTATCCCTTACCAGCAGCTATGCCAACTAGACTTGATGAGAGTTGCAATCTAACAGTGTCTGGAGGGCCACAAGTTGCACAACCCTTAGATTAGAGTGTTTAACTATGTCTGGAGATACAAATCGTCTCACTCACTGGTGAGGTTTGTGTTGTTGCTTTATAACAATTCAGAATGATTATCTATGGCAGCACTTTTTTTTGTTGTTGAGCTGGTTGCTGCATTGATAATCCTTAGAATTGCAAGTCAGAGCAGATGTAATTAAATAAAGAAGAGAAAACAGCCCCTGTGTTGCCAGGTGACATGAAGCATCTAGCTTCTCCAGGCTTGATATATGTACTAGGAGCTTGATCAGAGCTTGGGAAAGTTCTCTTTTGGGACTATAGATCCCCCTAATCCGCATGCTAGGTGGCTTGAATCTTGTAACAGTAGCAGTAGCATCTGCTTTCTAAATTTCCATCCTTAGCTTCAGCAACTTGATCTGTATTTTTCAAAGCCCTATTTTTAACGTTTTCAAGTTTAAAACTGCAGGTTCTATTTATTGATTCAGCTGGAAGGAGCAGGGGGAAAAAAACCCTTTCAGACTAATTTAATTGAAAAAATGGCCATGTGTTGTTGCTCTTGTTGTTAGATCATCACTTGCTGGTTTATCGTTTCTGACAAACATTTATCTAATAAATTCGTCTGTTTAGCTTGATATGTTGAATTGCAAAGCACCCTGTCTGCAGTTATGTGAACAAACAAGTCTAATTGATCTGCCTTTGGAAATGTTTACTCTGTTTATTTTATTTTCATTAAGAAAAACATTAGGACTTCCTCTTGGTTTCAGCCCTTTTCGATTTCTCTGATGTTCTCCCTTGTGTGTTTCTTTGTAGCCGTTAACTCGCTGCATTTTTTTGCATTTGGTGACCTTTCATTGAATTGAGAGGAGAACCCTTTAATAAAAAAACACACACACAAAGGCATCACTCAGGCATCTGCCATTGTCTTTTACCACTTGCAAATGGGTCTGATTTTTGTTGTCAAGCCATAAACATATGGATGTAGAAGCAGTTGCATGAATATACTATTATCAAGCTGGGAACAGGTAGAAGCAGCTGGATTTTGGTACTAAGGAGGAGTGCAAAAATGATTTTTTTTTTTTTGAATGGTAGCTGGGCTATCCTGTCTACCATGTTTTATATATAGCTACTGTCAGTGACTCCACCCGAGGCTCCTAGAGAGGGAGCATTAAAAGGTGCAGGGGAAATGTTAAATGAAATTTGGGGAAGGAGGAGATACCAAGGCCTAGTGGTCTGGCTTGATGTTAGTAGACTCATGCTTGGAGGATTCTTTTTTGTAGGGGGAGGTATATGAAGTTGAAATGACTGCTCAGCTTCATAAAGAAAATCCACAGGAGTAGAATTTGTCTCTTCTGCACATGGCCAAGTGTTGCATTAGGATTTGGGAAATTCACCTTCTCCCTTACTCCTGAAGCCCACTGGGTTTGGTTCAATTGCTCTTTCTCAGCCTAATCTACCTCACAGGGTTGCTGTGGGGAGAAAAATGAGGGAGAAGGGCACTCTGTAAACTGCCTTGAGTTCCTTGGAGGACAAGTGGAACACAAATATGACCAATAATTAAATAAATAATGTGGATCTGACAGATGCCATCCATGCTTGTTGGATCTAACAGGTGTTATGCCTTGGATAGTCAGTGCCATTCCAGTCCTTTCAACAGGCTTTACTTGCTCACCTTCTGGTACCATGAGAATTATCCATTCTGTACCAAAAAGAAATGATTATAGTTTTGTTGTTCATCTCTGTTGCTGCAAGAGCAATTGGACTATAGCATTTTTAGGACAACCAGCTAGAGACTTCTAGTTACATAGAATCTCTCTGTGTGCAAAATGGGTTCCGTGATCCATATGGCAAGTCTGAATGACTGACCAATTTCTGGGGCCATTTCTTGCTTGTGTATATAAATATTAACATCAGGCCAGGATTTAAATACACACTAGTGTTCAGAGATCTGTTACATTCTGACCATCAAGAAAAATTTGTAGACCATTTAATAGCCTGCTGTTAAGAATTTGTGCAACCCTTTTGCCGATAAAGTTGCTCAAATCCATTCTAACTTGGATGCCATAGTGGATATAGTCCTAGAAGATTTAACCTTGGTTCCTGCTTGTCTAATAATAATGGATTCTTTCAATCTATAGAGCCTAAGGATGTGGATAAGATCCTTGGAGAGAATCACTACATGTCCACTAGATCCTTTCTCTTCCTGACTTATTAAAAAGGCCAAAGAGTGATTGCCTGAGTGGGTGAAAGAAGTTGACAGCACCTCCTTACAACAAGGCTGGGTTCCAAAAGGAGGCCTTTGTTGGGAAAAAACAACAACAAGAAGCACCTTCCTTGGATCCATCTGTATTGGATAACTATTACAGTGTCCAATGTTCCATTTCTGGGCAAAGTAATAGAATGTGTGGTTACCTCCCAGCTCCAGAGATTTCTGGATGAACTGGATTATCTTGATCCATTTCAGTCTGGTTTCAAACCTGATTATGGGATGGAAACAGCCTGAACTAGATGGAGGAGTATGTCCCTGTTGGTTCTGCAGCTTTCAGTGCCATTGACCACGATATCTTTTTGGGCTTTCTCACTGGGATGGGATTTGGAGGCACTGTTTTACTGTTCTCTTGACAACACATTTTTAACCACAGTTAAGATGGAGAGATGAAACCTCCCAAAGAAGTGGGAGGGCTGCAGTGGAATGAACGTGCTGCGTGGGATTGGTGCCCATTTTTGTTAAACATGGTTAGCAGGGAGCCAGCATCACATTAGCCCTCCCCCAGTGAAAATTCTCTTTTTGTTTGATAAAATAACCTTTTAAGTGAGATGGTGTGACAAAAATTGTTTCTGATCTAATAGCTTTTTATGGTTAATTAATCTATTGTCGCATTGAGTTTCTTTTTTTTTTTTAAAGAACTCAGATGTAAATTGACTTTTGCAATGTAGTTCCTCTGCATATTTATCTAGAAGTACATGCCAGTGACTGTATTTATTCACATCTTGATTTATTAAACCAGGATTCTGGGGGTTCATTTTATAGTTCCTCTGGGGAAAGCCTTAATTGATTGCCATTTTAGGTAACTTCTCTAGTTTACTATTTTATGCTTTTAAATATTCCCCCAGCTTTATTGTTTTATGATTTTAAATAAATGATTTCTAGCTGCCTTGTTTAATAGAAAGTAGGTTTGAAAATAGAATTGAAATCCTTTAAATATAACTCCTTGTTTGTTTGTTTTTTTAACTTCTGATTTCTTTAGGATGTGTGCTGTATTTGGTGGTATCTATTGTCTCCGCCACTCTGTCCAATGCCTTGTTGTGGACAAAGAAACGAGAAGGTAAGGACTGCAAGAAGTAACCTTCTCTCCTCTTTAAATACACGAAACCACAAGATGAAAAATGCCAGAGTCAATTTTTTAAAAATGGTTCTTCAAAGATCTTCCTTGGTATTAATAACACATCAACCTTGATTAAAAGTAATTTGTGTATAGGTCCTCCAGAACAAGGAAAGTGGGTTTAGAATATAGAAACTAAATTAATTTCCCTGCGATATTACTGCAGCCTCCTGATCACCCAAGCTTGGAAGACAAATCATTTCGGTTGCCGGGGGTCTGGTGATGAGTGATGTTAGTTTTCCTTGTGGCCTTACCTACTCTAATTGATTTTCATCAGATGACAACAAAGCCCTCTGTTATTGCATTTTTAAAAATGAAGCTCACCTAAAGACTCATCAGATTAATCTTTGCTGATAATGCATGTCACTCTAAGAGAAAGGGCTTTAATGAGTTTTTAGGTAGATTGTTGTCATAAACTATGCTGCCCTCTTACCCTAGGATGAATTCTTTTTACAACAGTATCAGGCCTCTGAGCAACTTCGTAAAGTTGGAACAAAATCGGCTCTAGTTTTGTTGCTGCAGAGTTCATGCATTTGAATGGGCGTTGCAATGACTGTCTTCATAAATTTCCAGGAAAATGGCCATTGCAAAACCAGCTAGGAGTCTTGTGCCACTTTAAAGACTAACAAATTCTGTTTGGCATATGGTTTAACCGTGAAAAATTAATGCCAACAAAAATGCATTAATCTTCAAAGCGATGGCACAAGATTTTTTTTAAAGATTTCACCATCCTCTGTGTAGACTAAACATAGGGTGAAAAGCTCTTTTAAGTGTTTTTGATATACTATTGGATGCTGTTACTATATTTTTCTCTTATTAAGCAAGGGCAACTCGTGAATTCCTTCTTTGCTTGACAGTCCCTCCGCAGTAATCATTTATTGCATGTTGCAAGTCCCAAATTCAATTTCAGATATGTTCTAAGGGCTGCTTCCCAGGAAAAAAGGTAGGGCCAAAAATGTTAGCATATATTAGCTTAAAGCTTTCATTACTAGTAACTAAGTCATAGGAGAGGCATTTCTAACTTACAATTTTAAAAAAGTCACAAAACTTGGAATAGCAGGTATTAAAACTGATTCAGTAATGTTAATTGTTGGAATTTGTAAAATTAATTCACTACCACAAACACTACTATTGAAATAACTAGTTAAATAATTGTTAATTAAGTCATTACTTTCTCAATCAGTGTTGGGCCAGACCATGAGGTCTATAGGGGATGGTATGGCGGTTGTCAATGCTGTCTTTAGGAGAGCCATTTTGTTGTTGCCTCTTTCAGAATGGCTCTTTTTTTCCTTTCAAAGTAGCCTTACTTAATCCCAGACTTTTTCTCCAAATGACTTCAAAGCTCATTAAAGGATAGTTGCCAGCAGTTGATGGGATTCTGACACATCTGGGAACTGTCAGGTTGAGAGAGGTTCTCCCGAAGCACAAGGTCTCATCTTATATCTCTCTTTTCTTTCCATCCCTTCCAATGTATATACTTCAATGAATCTTCAAATATCTAATTATTAGATGCTTAGTAAGAAGCGGTTTATTTCAGTTACATGGCACTGATCCATCAGAAATAAAGCAGTAAGTGGATAGCTACAAAGATCAGTCAGCAAATCAAGAGTGGAAAATGCTTAATGGAAATTTTTGAGAGTCTCTGAGCATATGCAGACAAATTTTCTGCACAGCTGAATCACTGCATCCTGTCTGCTTCCTCACTGCCAATCAAGATCTGTGATCTGCAGAGGTCAGTGATAGAGCCCATGACTTGCATGAAAGAGTGAGTATTCCTAAATTCAACCTGTGTCATCTTCAGTCAATTATCTAAGAAGCCTACTCTTTTTGGCACCCATCTTACCTTAATTGGATAATTAAAAGGGAGTGGGTAAAAAAGCAGAATGGGATAGGTGAGGAGAGAAAGAAGAGGGGTAAGGCAAAACTTTTCACTTAATTATCTAAGTGAATAGCCCTGTGTGAGCAAGATTACAAAAAGATTCAGTGCCCAAATGATATTGTACAAGGGTGTATCCTATAGAATGGAAAGCAGTCCATAATATAAGAAGAAGAAAAAACTTTGATGCTAATCAAGGGAAAGAAGTTTGTAGCATAAACTTTTATAGATTCAGTCTGCACTCTCAGATGCATCAGCAAACTGAATCTACAAAATCTTGTGCTACAGCTTTTCTTTCAGAGTTGGTCTCGATGGTGCTACACAATCCCATTGTGTGCTAGTGCAAACTAACACAGCTGTGTCTCTGAATGTGGCTGTAAAGGAGAAGTTACCGAAGGGAGTCACAGTGCACATCACCCACCAGAAAGACTCCAAAGATGTCCCTTCCACACAGGCCCTATGATGGGGGACATCTACATTTCAAACCTTAAAAAAAATGTTTTGAAAGACCCTGGCTGCTTGACAGCCTTGGTCCCTAAATAAACAAATCCATTCCTCCTACTCACTCCTGTTATATTCCAAAGATCCATTCCCCCCACCTCCTTCTTTCTTATATTTGTTTCTTCTTCTACCCTACAAAGACAGTTTCTGAGCTCTGGAAATTTCCCACTCTCTTCTGTCCCTGCTCTCTTACTAAAGAAACCATACAAATTAGTCTGATGAATAACAAAGCCATGTGATGCAGTGGCTCCACTTTTAATATTTCCTTTCTTGAGAGAGCAGGCTTTTCTGTTTTACTGAAAGAGAGAGAGGGTGATGCAGCCACTGTAATGATTTCTGTCAATCTAATTCACCAAAGCATATTTTTAGCTTCAGTTTTAATTGGGGAAGCTAGTGAATTAGGGGGGAATGCTAAAAAAGCTTATTGAATCAACAACTTATTGACTTAATTAGGTTAATTTCAAGTTGTGAAAAATTCACAATGAGAGTGAGAACCTTGTCCAAAATCTTGGATAGCTAATGCCAATAAGAGCTGGATTGATTTCAGTAGTGCTGTCTCATAGTGATAATGATCAGGGAGCTACATTTTTACAGAGACAGATCAGATTTTATAAACTACAGGAACAGGAAAGATCTGGTCAGTTTCACTTTCTCCTGCATTTAAATGTTTTAAAACTTCCAGTTCTTTCCTTCCCAAACATGAAGAGAGGATCAAAATTCATAATGACCTTGCCAGATTGGAGGGCTGGGCCAAAGATAACAAAATGAATTTCAACAGAGAAAAATGGGCACCAAAAATGGAATGCACAAATATAGGATGGGGGACACGTGGCTGGAAAACAGTATGTGTGAAAGGGATCTAGGAGTCTCGGTGGACCACAAGCTGAACGTGAGTCAGCAGTGTGATCTGGCAGCCAAGAAAGCCAACGCAATTCTTGGTTGCATCAATAGGAGTATGGTGTCTAGATTGAGGGAGGTAATGGTACCACTCTATTCTACTCTGGTTAGACCTCATCTGGGAACCTGTGTCCAGTTCTGGGCACCTCAGTTCAAGAAGGATATTGACAAGCTGGAGCGTGTCCAGAGGAGGGTGATCAAAATGGTGAAGGTCTGGTAGCCATGCCGTATGAGGAGAAGCTCAGGGAGCTTGGTATGTTTAGTCTGCAGAAGAGAAGGTTAAGAAGGGACATGATAGCCATGTTTAAATATTTGAAGGGATGTCATGTCGAGGAGGGAGCAGGCTTGTTTTCCACTGCTCCAGAGATTAGGATAAGGAGCAGTGGATTCAAGCTGCAGGAAAGAAGATTCCACCTGAACCTCAGGAAGAATTTCCTGAAGGTCAGAGCTGTCCAGCAGTGGAATAGGCTGCCTGGGAGTGTGGTGGAGCTGCCTCCTTTGGAAGTTTTCAAGCAGAGGCTGGATGGCCATCTGTCAGGAGTGCTTTGATGTAGGTTCTTGCATTGCAGGGGGTTGAACTGGATGGCCCTTGGGGTCTCTTCCAAATCTATGATTCTATCATTCTATGAAGGTTGTGAATTTTAGTAAATTGTTTAAACACAAACTGAAATGAAATTCACTCCCTTTACCCAGAGCCAAATTCAATGAGTACATCCATAGAGAGGATCATTTTGTACCAGCCTTCCATGTAGGTTGTAAAGATGAGGAGTCTGTCAGAGAAAAAAGGTAGCAACCCCTGACATGGTAGGACACATAGTAATTCAACTCAGATTTTTACAAGAGCTAAGAACTCAAATAGCCTTGGCTCTGGATGAACCTGTCAGTTTGAGTTTCTTCCAAACTTAGGTGGTTGTTTTTTTTAATCTCAGATTCTTTCCATCATTTATATGAAGCAATTTGCAAGTCTTCGTAAATTCATATTAAAAATGCGCTGAAAAATTCTCACTGATCCCTCATAAACGTGGTTTACATGGCTGCTGTTTCCATCTACAGATGAAGAAAGGGACATGGTTTGAGTCCACTTGGCAAATGACTACAGTCAGCCCTCCACATTTGCGGGTTTCACTTTTGTGGATTTGGTTATTGACAGATTATTTGCTGCCACCTCTGCTGCCTCTCTGTGCCATTTTTAATAGGGACTGCAAACCTCATGAGACTGAGAAACTGCAAACAAGGTTTATAAGTCCCTATTAAAAATGGTGTGGGGCAGCAGAGGAGGTAGCAGTAAACCCTCCAGCCACCCCCTTCTGCCTTGTGAAGGATCCCTGATGCCTCAAAGGAATCCACGGTGGGCTGAGTATGGTGATCATACTTTTTTTGTGTGTGTTAAATATGTTTTGGGAGGGCCTAGAGTTATTCATGTTTTTTTTCATTTTCAAGGGCATCCTGTTCCCCTAACCCTAGCGAATGTGGAAGGATGACTGTACTTTGTTCTCAAATGTGTTGTCATTCTTATTGTTGTGTGCCTTCAGGTCACTTTTGACTTAATGGCGACCGTAAGTCAACCTTATCATGTTTTTGTGGGGGACAAGATTTGTTCAAGGTGCTTTGCCTTTGCCTTCCTCTGAGGCTGAGAGAGTGTGACTTGCCCAAGGCCACCCAGTCGCTTTCTATGGCCAGGTGGGAATTCAAACCCTGCTCTTCAGAGTTGTAGTCTAATGTTCAAACCTCCGTACCACACTGGCTCTCCTTGAATGTGTGCAGATATGGAGACAGAGCAGTGTAAATCAAAGGAATCAACAGCTGTGAACATGTTTCTCTCTTGCCATATTGCATGTCTTTGATGGGAATCTACACCCAAATTATAATTTTGACCACACTAGCACATTAATCTACAGGAAAATCCAGGAAACAGGATTGGGTGGTTGTTTTCCAGTGTAAGGCCTTAAGAAGAGATGCCATATGGAATTATGTCTAGAGAAATATCTGTAACAGGAAAAACAACAAAACCTATGACATCTTAAAATATGATAGATTTATTGTTCCATCACTAAGGAGAAGACTAATAGCAAACTGAATACATAAATGGAGTGAGACCTGCAACAAAATGTTGCAGTGCGGAGTGCTGCTGTTCAGGATTTGAGCACATCCAGGCTGTCCCCTCTGATTTTCTGTTTTCGCCCAACAGACAATGCTCCATGGCCTCTGAATATGTTCAGTTCTCATTGGGCTGTTTTAGTGTCTGTTCCCTCTAGCCCCATTAGGGTTTTTTCCCCTTAGATAATATTGTGCTTCTGAAAATTTTGTGGTTTCCCAAAATTGCTGATACTTCTGTCTTGTGCATGGACAGTGTCATTTGGTCTACATAAGTTGCAAGAGTCACCCACTGAATATCAGAAATAGATGATTCCTGGATGAATGACCTTCAGTGTAAAGCTTATTGTTCTTAAATCTAGCTCATTTATTGATTAGATGCTATGTGATATATCACAGGAATAATTTTGAGAATACTTGTGTCTTATCCCAAAGTAATTAGCTATGTGAGCTTCTGCCTTTAAATCTCTGGAGCTGTGACAATACATGGAAGGAGAAAAATGTCTCTTCTTAACATTAACTAAATCATTAAAACCATTTATATGAAGTACTAATGTTGTTTTAATGCACCAGGATGAAAGCTAAGAGGGCTGAAGTTATTGTGAGATCAGAAAACCAGAACTGGACACTGGTCATAGGTGCATCTTCTCACATATCCTGGTGCTCCGAGTACATTGCTTTCCAGATTTTCTTCCCTTGACTTAAAGCTCTGTGGAAGTAAAACTTACTATAATAGCACAAATAAACCGGCACATGGGAAAACAATGGTCCATATGCAAATGCCTCTTCTGTTGACATGAGTAGAGAAGCTTTTGCTGGGCACACTCAGGAGCATTAGATAGCATCAGCTTTGGACACAAAAGATTCCAGATGCAATCTTGGACATCTCCAGGTAGGGTTAAGAAAGGCCTCTCTCTAAAATTCTGGAAGGCCTTTTGCCAGTCAGCGTAGTCCAACTTTCCCCAGACTGGCAATCCCCCAGATGTACTGGACTACTTCTCCCATGATCCTCATCCAGTTAGTTGGGATTCGTGGAAGCTATAGTCTAACACATGTGTAGGGTACCAGATTGGGGGATGCTGGTACAGTTAGTGCTAAACTAGCTGGACCAACAGTTAGGCAGCTTTTTCTGTCTTGGCGTTTCCATGGTCATAAGAAACTGTTGAGTCAGGCACATAGTTGTTGGAGGACGGTTTATAGATTTAAGTGTCTCCATCTCATATTTATCTCTCCAAGTCATAGAGCCCCGAATTGTTATAGATGATGTTTATGTCCTCCAACAAGTGTGTGTTTCTACTTTTATATCTTGAAAAAGGAATGCTGAAGGGGAAGACGGAAGAAAAGCAAAATTTTCAAATACATACCTCTTCTAGCTAAAATAAAGAGTTTCTTTTTTCTAATGCTTTTGGATAACCCATCAAATTTGTTGTCAGCTTTCTTCACAAATTAGAATCTCTTCATGACTTTTGCCTTTAGGGGGATGAAAATTGAATTTCCCTCCCTATTAGCTTCCTTTCTTTTTTTAATTTTGCCTCACTATTCCTTTATGCCATGTAGATCTTGCTTATGCAGCTTCACTTGATAAGATTTAAGGTATTTTAATTTACATCTGTATATTTTGAGTGGGACTTACATTAAAAATAATTGCCAGCGTTTTACTTGGAGTACAGTTTTAAGTGCGTTTTCAGTGAAACAATCCCGGCCTCCAACTGAAAAGATGTGACAAATGTAAATTTATATTTCCATAATAAAAAAAAGATATAGCAAACACTGTAATTTACATATCTTTCCTGAAATATTGCATAGCAGCTTTGTCAGTGCTGGTAAGTCCATTTCAAGGATGTCGCCCTTAGTCCATTAGTTTGGATAATGAGCCCTATAAAGTACATTTATAACTGGTGGCACTTGGCAAGGAGATGGATTCTAATTTTCATCCTTTTATCTAGACACATTGAAGAAGGTCAATGGAGGGTTCTGTGTGATTCATTGTCCTAACACATATCAGGTGACAGAGACCTGATAATGTCATTGCATAAGTGTTTTCCTTATTTGAACGTGGCACTTGAAAGAATTTCTTCTGCTGATCATCCTTTTTTTGAAGGAAAAGTAGAAACTGATATTAAAAGACACATGTGCGTATTCTCTCTCTCTGTCTCTTTCTGTGCCTCTGCTTTTGGGGCAAAAGCTGTACAAACGGCTGACTTGTTAGCCATAACAAGTCGGATTAAGAATAATAAAAAAATGAGTGACTGCTTTGTGCACGTGAGAGCTTCCTTTCGAATGCTCAATGTGACATTTAATCAACCTTTTCCACCCTCCCACTAGAATGTTCAGAGAGAGGGGAGAAATTGTTTCACAAACAATAGAAAAGGTTATAATTAGATACGCTCTGTGCCAGCTGGATCGGCTTGTTTTGTTAGCAGCATCTGAATGGAGCGACTTTAGAAGGAATCCAAATTGGTGTGTGTAAATAAGAAGAATGCTTTTTGCATTGCAAGTGGAGTAGATGCCTTGCATGTCTCCTCTACTCTGTTCAGTTCAGTTTCTTGATCATTGCCTTTAACTAATATAGTTTTTTTAACGATTACATTTGCCTATGTAGCAAAAACAGCACAATCTAGACACAAGAGGGAGATCTCAGCAGTGTTTGGCGAACTCTGAAGTTTGCAGCAGGACAAGAAATCATTAGAAAGCAAGCTTGGAGCAGAAACAGAAAAATCTGAAATTATTCAGTGACCGTGAATGCTGATTGGCTAGGGAAGAAAAACTGAAATTGGATGGGAGACAAACTGGAATGGAGCAGTCTGAAAGAAGGCCCTGCCTGGAAATACTGCCCACTGCAACATTTTGTTGTAGTGTTTTGTTTTGTATTTCTGTGTTTCTGTTCCACCCTTTTGCCAGACAGTTCCCAGGTAGAGGTTACAAGAGGAAAGGTGCGGAATCATACAAAACCTGATAAAACCTATAATTTAAAACAGCAGATTTATACTATAATGCTTGAAAAACTTCAGTAGCCTAGGACATTGAAAATATCTTCATTTTGCACCTAAAATATAAAACATTAATGCCAGGTGGCTCCAAAACCACTGCAGATGTTGGGTCTCCAGAAGAGAGGCTCCCTTTTTGTTGTTACCCCAAATGATGGAGGAAGCAAGAAGGGAGCCTCCACTGTTTATGGGAAACAGATAACTTGCAATAGAGTAACAACAGGCCTGTAGTTCTTTAAAGCTGGACAGGCCCCAAAAACATGTTCTGTGGGGTCCTTGGAAGGAGGCTGGATAGGTGGGGATGCCCTGGGGAGGTGACTGTGTTTGTCGTGACACAGTTGATCTCCCAGGACATCCTGCCTGCAATGCCTGGCTCTGAGAAAAGGTTCCCCAGAACCAAGTATTCGGGCCTTGTTGGCACTGTGAAGAGTAATGCCAACTGCTTTGTGCAATTGGAGCTGCTGTCTGTAGGTCCCCCCAGCCCCCCCCAATCTCTCTGAAAGCTTCTCATCTTGCTTAAGGTGGTTTGGAAGGCTTGGGCTCTTCATAAGCATGACCAATAGTGAAATGAACATTTTGCTAATTATGCCTTGTATTTCCCCTTTTGTCTTCTTTTTTAAAAGATGTAAAGCTGTCATAGATCATTTTGGTCAGAGAATAAGTGCCAACTACTTCGTTGTGGAAGACAGTTACCTTTCAGAGAAAATATGCGCACCTGTGCCTTACAGGTAGGTGTCAAAGAAAGAGGGAGAATAACTAACAACACTTCCTATGTACATCCACTCAGAATCATCATCATCATCATCACAACAACAACAACCAGGAATCGGTGTGGCTTGTTGAGATCAACAAGCTTGAATCTAGGATTGCAGCCTAATAAGAAATTGTATTTAGTCCTTCCTGATCACCTGTGAAAATGGCATTTGCCCATCCTGCCTCAGCCGTTCTCATATTGAACCATTTCGACTGTGCCGAAATTAGTGCAGTGAAAGCACTGGCTTTTCCATTCCTTCCACTGGTAACATGGACTCCTCTATGTTCTGTGTTAACACTCCTCTCACTTTAAAACTCAGGCACTGTTATGTTGTAAGAAGCACTGTAGGCCTCAAAGACTTGACGTCTGCCTTGAATCCATGGCTTGGCAGCATTTCTTCTTTGGACTACAGATAGCAGAATTCCCACTTTTGGTTCTTTTGCCATGCTGTTTGAGGGATTCTGGGAGTTGTAGTCCAAAAAAAATTTTCCAAGCTCTTCTTAAATTAAATTTTATGTCAAGTGGATTGCAATATTAAATTCTCTTTCATCCTCCAAGACAGTGCTTCTCAGGCTGATGTGAGGACTGGCAGTTACTCTTTCCCAATGTGCCAGGAACTGGCATTAAATTTGTGCCCATTGGGTTCAGGAGTTTCTTTCTTCCCTGGAAATTTGTCGTGGACCAGCAGGCAGTAGCTTAGGGACTGGCACTGGTCCAGACCACCATTTTAAATAGCAGTGCTGTAAGGGAACTGTGTGTGGATAGGACCACATCTCATAAGAACGAGCTTGCATTTTGGTGTTTGTGCAAAAATTGGAGCTTAGTTTTCTCTTTCTCTTTCCTTCTCAGTACGGCGATTTCTGTGTGTATTCCTGCAGTTTTATCCAGTGAAAATTGAATAATAGAAAGGTTAAATACTCTTTTCCTCCCCCTTTTTGACAGCTGTTTTTCAGCTTTGAAAAAGACATCAGGAAATCCAGCCTCCTACATATCATCTGATTTGGTCTTCTCAGTAGAAAACCCAATTTTCTCTCACCTGAAGGAAAAAAATACCAGTGTTTTGTGAGGAAAGTAACCAGGGAATTGTCACCTGTTGTTTCTCCAATCAAGATCCTATGTCGGTCACCTCCTTCCCTTGTGTATCATTGTCTTTTTGTATCACATCAATGTTCTCTGTGGCTTTTGTGCCCTTGTTCCGATGCAGGACAAGTAGCCCAGGAGAATATCTCGGATGTGTCTTGATGCATGGATCGTCCTGCATTTTACACCCACGCTCCCACCTCAGTCTTGTTCCCTGACTGTGCCTCATTTAGACCATTAACCTTTGCTGAGGCAATTATTAGCCTGTTAATAGCAGTTTAAGAACATTAAAAAGCTGCCATAGTGCTGCTGAGGGTCAAGCCAATGGTCTCTTTGGCCCAGTCTCCTTTCTTTCTCTTTCTCTCAATGGCCAATACTGGGTGCTTCAGAAGGCAATATAACCAAAACAAGGTAATTAGAGGAGTGATCCATCCCCTTCCCTTTATTTTCAGTTCAGTGCCTCACTTCACAAAAAGTTAAGTCGCTACTTGAACTTTGGGTAGCTTTGCACATTATTTTGATGAGCTGAAACAGGAATTAGAACTCTGGCTGCTTCTTTCTGTGCTTGGTGGGTAACAAGAAAACATAACAAGAGTTTTGAAAGCTGTTTTAAGAAAAATGAATCACATTGAAGCCATCTCTAAATGAGCAGTGGTAGAGTAATGGGTCCTGGGTGGGTTCATTTTAGCCCCCCACCAACATGCCAGTTTTAATGTTGTTAGCAACTGAACTCTTTGTTTATTCTTGAGACTACTTTCATTCAGCATTCTCTCCAGCTGTCTGACATGGATAGTCCTGATTAATTCTCTGTCTTCCCACTTTTTCATTCATTTTAAAAATGTCCCAATTTCTCTCACTTCCTCCTTTGTCCTCAGCTTATTGCAGTTGCTGCAAACTGACTCCACAAAAGCAGTTTGTACATAGTTAATTCGGCAGGAAGAAGAGGAGAGGAGGAGACTTAATGGAATAGCAAACTGCTGCAACCTCTTCTAGTTTGTGTGTTCTTCCTCAGTAGTAACTTTTTGCTATCTTGAATATATTTTGGATTTGCTTGGCCCCATGTGTCCTGGTTTTCGTCTGTGAAATGTTGGAGGATATTATTTAATTGTACTGCCCCTGCCTTGTTTACTTAAATTTAGAATGCCTACAAGTTCCCTAACACAGGAAGATAACACAGGAAGTTTTTTAGGGACTCTGTGGACCATCACAGCAGTGGTTCCTATAAACTTGCCCAGCTCCTTAACAAATAGCAGCTAATTTTCAGTAACTTGCAGTCACCATAGCTTCCTTAAGGAAAATCTAAAAATTCAGGGCTGCTAGGTTGATCCATATCAACAAACCAGCTACAGCTTGGAAAATTAATTTTAAGACAAATGAATATAATAATATGTTGAAGTCATACATAATTGAGTAAGGATAAGATGATCTTCTGGGTTCCAGAGCATCGTCCTACCATTATGAATGGCTTCAACATGCCATTATATTCATTCTTCTTAAAAGTTACTGCCTAGGTTCTGAAATATGAGAGATGAAAGAAGAGTCCATGTGGATCAGAGCTGAAGGCTTATCCAATTTGGCGTCCTGTTTCCCAGGGGCCAGTCAGATATTCCTGAGAAGCCTCCAAGCAGGACATGAAAGCAATAGCATCCTAGAGGCAGCATGTATGTAAGTAGTAATTGCTGGAAGGCAGCAAAGATTGTGGGGCCATTGCTGTCTTGCCTGTTTTGTGAACTTACCAGAAGCTGGACTAAATAATGCTTTTGGACTGCTCTAGACCAAAGAAGGACTCACTGTTCTTAGATGTTCCTTTAGTTCAGGGGTGAAGAATATATGGCTCCTCTGTTATTATTAAAGTACAATATCCATCGGTCGTAACCAGCATAGCTAGCGGTAATTATTTGCATAGCCGGCTTTAGAAGTTTAACAAGTTAATACAGACAGTTACCCCTTCTTCACCCTTGCTCAACTTAGCTTTAGTTTGCCATATACCATGAAGGCTTTTTAAGAAAAAGGTAAGCTCACATCATCCGCAGAGACACACCAACAGATTTTATAGTTTTTTTGGATCCCGACCGTTGATCCTGTTTAGTACTCCATAAAATAATTTGCTTTTAGAGTAATTTTTATTATGGCAAAAGTTAATGTCATATATTCTGCAAGGATTTTTAAATAGATTCATTTTGTGTGACAAGTTTTGGCAAGTATTGTATCTGTGTGATTCAAGTCATAATTTCTTAGCTAAGCTAGCCATATGCAGATGGACCATTAACAGTATTTAGGCTAATAATAGTAAAATAATATAAATAATAGTGAAATAATAAAATAATAGTAAAATATTGGTTAGTAAACAGTGTTGCTTATTGAGAAACGTCTGCATCTATATGGATTCCTTCTTCTTTTGTTTGGTGGTTGTTCATAAGTACTTTTCACTTACAGGCAAATCTCCCGAGCAATTCTCATTACTGACCGATCGATACTGAAGTCAGGCTCAGATCAACAGGTGAGTGCCTCTATTCAATACTGATTCGTAATTTCCCTTGAACAGCTGCTGTTTGTAACAGGAAGGCTTTAATATTCAAATGCTCAGAATTCAAACCAACGGCCAGCAAATATAATCAGTGGGTGATTAATGAATTTAACTGCTGACAATAAGTAAAATTTTGTGGGTTGGAGCCAGGTTAAGTTGGTCATGCTTTTGTCTCATTTATAATTGACTGGAGGGTTTGATCAAGACTAATTTAGTCCATTTCCAACCCTGGGTCTCAAACGCTAAACTGAAAGCTTGATCATTAAACACTATGTATCTTACAAGCACCATGTTACATACTTTCTTCCATGATGAAACTCAGGGCAGTGTATATAGAGTAGCCTTCTCCAGCCTGTTTTGGACTAGAGCTTCCACCATCCATGGAAAATATGGCCGATGGTTAGTGATGATGGGAGTTGTAGTTCGAAACATTTGGAGGACATCATGTTGAAGAAGGAGATAAGACATATATTTAGAAAGGTTTATTATAGAACTGTATGCAAAGCAAATAAAAGATGCTCTTAGGATCTGGCCGTCCATGATTATTCATATAATGCTAGCTTGATCCTTCTGCAACCAATGCTGGTTGGCTACAAGCCTATCTAATTTTCTCAGCCTTGACCAAAAGATGAAATGAGAGCTAAATACAGGACAGGACTCTGGTAGCTATAATCATTAACAGATCCTGGATCAGAAATAAGTGCCATAAAGTTCCATCAGGCAAACTACGACACTTTTCCTTGTTCACCTTCCCTAACTCTTCTTTATCCATCCACCCCCAAAGCCCATGAAAGTTCTCTGCATCCAGTGATAGGTACAGAGCTGGATAGGTACAGAGCTCTTTGCCCCATGCCATCCTCACATTCTCTACCAGCCAGTAAACGCTGTGTCTGGGGTTGCAGCAGCTAAAAGGTGTCTTGGGCCACTGTTCTGGCCAGGAGAACTCCGTGGTACTTCTTCCTGATCTATGACTTGATCTGTTAATGATTTAAGTGCCAGGAACCTCATTGTGCATTCAGTCTGGCAAATTTAACTGAAGAGATCACTTCCTTTCTCATCTCATTATGAAGGAACAATCAAATATTTTCAGTGAGCTCCTGTAAAACTATTTTTTGAAAGTAATTAATTGCAGATACAGTTTCAGACCTTTTACAGTTACAGGCGCATTTTGAAAAGTAAGCTTTTTATTAATTTTTTTTATTTATTATTTATTGGTTTTCAAAAGTTAACTACAATGATTAAGTTTTAGTTACTTGAAAACACAAGAATGCTACAAGCTGCTGGTCTGTGGTACAAAACCCACCTAAGTAATTAGGCCTCATATACCCTGTGATTGTGGAAACAACTAAATGCAGTTACAGTTGTGCCACCAAAGAATGAGGTTATCTTTTCAGAAAGTTATTAATTTTAATTAGTTATACTGTCGTTACTGCAGAAAGGAATTACCGTGGATAACTTCAGAGCCGTAATTAATTGGTGCAGCTGCCCATTCCTCAAATATGGATCTCAGCTACAGGAGTCCCCAACTTACCTGACAAGTGAGGGACCAGAGCACTGTCAGAAAATGGAATTGGTTGAAAATTAGAACCAATGTACTATACTGCAAGGGAGCATGACAGTCTTGCAGAGGCTCACTCCAGATTGACGGCACACACAGTACTTGCAAAGTCTCTCAACCAGCTTAGCACCCATTTGCCCCTCTCAGCTCACTTTGCAAGCAGTGCCTGTGTGTAAGCAGTCCCAGGCGAGCCTCCATAGGCAAGAAGAATTGATGAAAAAGCAGAACCTCCATTGAATTAACAGAACTTGTCCTTAATTTGGAAGTGTCAAAAAGGCAAATCATCAGGGGCATCAAAAGGCAGGAGCTTCCTGTAGTTCACACCATCATTGTATTCCTAATTGCTGAGGCCAGTTTGTCAATTGACAGCCAGGCTTCTGGGATCTGGCCTCTCTTGTACTAAGCAAGGCTGGCCCTCAGAGGCTAGAGAGACAAAGTGGTGAGCAGACCCACATTCTAAGCCTTTCTAGGTTGTCAGAACCCAACAGAGATCGTACTGACTAGCATAGCCTTTGAGAGCCCAGGATCACTTCCATGCCACAGTGTGGCAACAGATTAGGATTTGGTTATGTCGTAACTAGATGTTACAAAGACCTGGTATTTCTCTGATTAGTTACTTCTAAGTTCTGCTTCCACTGCCATAGCTCTGCAAATACAGTAAATTGTAAAACATATTTCTGCAATGGATATTAAAGTTGGAAGAGGTTCTTTTGCTGATACCTGAGATGAATAAGTGCTGTTCTTTCCTTGTCCTAAATGGAAAGGAAATAAGAGTTTCACCAATACCCATGATGACAATGTCATGGTGCCCCATTATGCAGCAGGTACAGATCCTGTTGGGTTAAGACAAAGTTTCCGTAGTGTTTTGGCAGACTCTGGTTTGAAATTTGGAAAACATGCTGGAGAGAGCCCAAAGACTTTGTATCTCTGCATGTCCAAATCTAGTGTGCAAGACAGGCTCCCCAGGTAATCCATTCTGTCTTCTTTCTAGATTTCTATTTTGACCATTCCACCTATGGAGTTAGGTCAGCCACCCATTTGCCTCATAGAACTCTGTTCCTCAGCCATGACGTGCATGAAAAACACATGTGAGTATTTGTTCTTCTGTTCTGTATAAAGCAAGAAAGAGAGTGGCTAAAGTATCTTTTGACTCTTCTTTCTCATTGGAATTGACTTGATGTTGCATGAAGCCAGTCATCTTAAAGAATTTCCTCTCAGTAGGAAAGAAGAGTAACCTACAGCTCTAGCCTAGCAGAAGCTTAGAACTGTGGCTAGCTGATTCCGACACACACATTTGCTAGTTTACAGTGGTGTGAAAAGGAGATGCGAGGCTCTAGGTGCAGAACAGACATTCATCAGGGATGTGTAACCAGTAACAATTTGCTGGCATTGATTTCTCTGTATGTGCATGCATGGAGCAAGTGTGCAGTTATTTCCTTCCAGATGCTTTTGAACTACAGCTCTAGGAAGCATATCTAGTGGTAAGAGATTGTGGGAGTTGTACTAGAACAACATCTGGAAGGCTGCAGTTGCCATCCTAATATAGAGTCTTCTCCGTGCACCACTCTCCATAGCCCTTCTTCTGTTAGTGATGAGTCCAAACCCCGAATCTGGATGAAACAAAAATACAGTATCAATAAATGAGTTAATGTAGATGTTTATTTACATCAGATCGATTAAAAGAAAGAAAACCTTATCATTACAGCAGTAAAACTTTGATTTTTTTTGTACAGAGCTTGTAGAAGCATATAGTAGATAATGTACAGATTAACACATTTCTTTCTGGAGAGGGGAAGGTTGAGACATTTCAAAGCTATCCTTTTTGCAAGGTACTGTGATTTTAAAATAAAAAAGGATAATTGAAATACAGATTTTAAAACTCTGAGCAAATACTTTCCAGCATAATGAAATACTGTGTGGATTTGCGTTCCCTTGTCAACATTTACAAGTGAAAGTGCTACTCTAAATGTATGATAGACTTAAAAAGATGGTGGTTTCAGCTAATATTTCAGTCTTGCAAATTTCTGATTTTGCAACTAATGGTAAGGAATAAGTGAACACTCTGTGAGGGACTGTTATCACAACAGTATGCATTATGCTAGTATGGTATGCAGTCCCAGGCCATTCTGCTTATGCTGAGCTTTCAACAACAGTCATAGAAACGTGAATGGTGACATAGAGATTTTTCATGTACTGGATAACCAACATTCCACAAAATGTTACTCTGAGGTAGACAATAGTTTTATTTTTAGAATTACAAGCAAAACAGCACACTTCCTCAGAAGTTGCTGAGACTAAAGCATATATAGAGTTTAACCTTCTTCTATGTAATAGTTCTAAAATTTAGGTGTACAAAGCTGTGATTGGTGAGGACCCTAAATCCAAGCATCACAACACTTTCAGACAGTTCCCAGACCATGCCTGTTTTCCACTTCTCTCCATCCTTGACCAGGTCGGCCTGAGCATATATTTCCTTCCCCTTATCTCACAGGTACCAGGTTCCTAAAACACACACCTCTTCCGGCTACACTTTCATTTTCACCCATCTCTGTTCTTTCCCCTCCCCACACCAGTATTTCTTGGCTGCCCTGTTTTCATCCTAGTCCTGTGAACATTCAGATATCTGAGTTTGCGATAAGAAGGATTAATGTAAATTAAAGTAATGACCAAACTGAGATAGGTTTAACTTGGTTTGGTTGAGCTGCAGTTAACACATACAGGATTTCACATGAAACGTGGGAGCCAAAGTGACAGTTTTGGCCACTAAGCTGTTGCCTTGGCCATTTCCACACTAGCCTGTTATAGCGCGATGATTCCACTTTCAACATCCTCTGGAATCCTGGGGTTTGCAGTTTCAGGAGGGGCCGGCTGGCCCCTCCTGAAACTGCAAATCCCAGGATTCCAGAGGATGTTGAAAGTGGAATCATCGCGCTATAACAGGCTAGTGTGGAAATGGCCAATGATGAGGAATGCTGGGAGTTGCAGCCAAAGCATAATCATTTAAAGAGATGAAATGCATTTTGGTGAAGTGTTACTGATTGTTTAGATAAGGAGGAAATCTTGTTCAGGAAGAAGAAACATAATTGGTTGAGATGAAACTTGGGCAAAATGAGAGACATATATAAAATAAAGTTCTCATTTTCTGGAGAAATTTTAAAGTAATAGGATGATTCATAGTGCTTGGTCTAGGGATGGGACAGTTATTCATTACTATTTGTTCCCAGGTTGAAAAACAGGTTTTCCAACAGTCAGGAAATCCCAGTAAAATTCTGTAAAGTTTTCTCCTTAGTGTAATGTAGTGGTTTGAGTGCTGGACTATGATTCTGAAGACCAGAGTTCAAATCCCTGCTTAGCCATGGAAAGCCATGGGTGACCTTTGGGCAAGTCACATACTCTCAGGCTCAGAGGACAGCAAAGACAGCCCTCCTCTGAACAAATCTTGCCAAGAAAACCCTTTGATAGGTTCACCTTAGGGGTCACTATAATTTGGAAACCACTTGACACATAGCAACAACATTCCAACGTATTGAACTGTTGGGAAGGAATTAATTCTGTGCAGAAAAACACATGAGATTTTTGTATATGCGCACACGCACACGCATGCACATACAGAAATTGTGGAGAAAACAATTGTCTGCATAGAAGAAACCTATTCTGTGCAGAAACTTTTTCTGTGCAGAAAACCCTACTCCATGCAGGAAATGTTTTTTTTTTCCTCCAAAGAAAACAGGTTTTTTTGCAGAGGGGCAGAACCCGAATGCATAATTCCTCTACCACAATACTGCAGAAGAATATTCATTTTCTTCTGCACTGGGGAGGAAAAAAATACCATAATCATTCATCCTAGCATGTGAGGACAAAGTAGTGAAAATTTACACACCTGGTTTGGTCATACATGAGGTTGATTTATTTTACTGTTGACACTGTCCAGATGAGTTAATGTGTTTCTGCTGGATGCTACTTCTTCCTCCAGAAATAGCTGCCTACTTTTCTCCTGAAGCCCTGCATGCACCCTAACAACCAGATTCAGAGAGCTGAGCAAAGGACTGGAACAGGTTTTTGGTTGCAAGTGGTCTGGAGTGAGGCAAAGGAAGTCCTGCTTTTGTTGTGTTTGCTCCCTGTCCATTGTGGCAAACTTGAATGTGGAGAATGAATTTCAGGTTTCAGATCCTGTGTCCTGTACACGCTTGTGAGACTGAAGTTCCTCTTGTCAGGCTTGGCTCCAGGCCTTTGTTAAGCCCTATCTGGTTGGCGGTCTTTCTCAGTTGTCTCCGGTAGCAGTTAGCAGCAGGACTCTGACTTCGTGTCTGGAGCTGAGGAGACACTGTGTGAATTTCCCACAGCGTCCTGACTCAGTACTGCCTTTGGGCATTGTGGAAAACCCTTGAATGAAACCATTTATTTAAAAATGAGGCCTAGGGCAAACATTGAAAACTGTAAAGTTTTCCTTTAGTTTGAGAACTAACTGTTGTTGCTACTTACACAGTTGTGGGGTTGTTGTTGTTGTTTTCTGTGCATCATTATTAAAAATAACTTTAATAAGCTTTTGTAAAAAGGCTATAATTATGTATTTACACTTCAGGTCAATTGGACAGCAAATGCTCATTCATTAAAATGACAGATGGTTATCTGAATCTTTAAAAACTCTATTATAAGGCACCACAGGAAGCCCCAGTCTGCGAGATTTTAATGCTCTGCTTTTATTCTAGTGAATGAGTAAGCAGCTGCATTGCCAAATGGAGGGTAAACCCCATCACATTCCTTGGTGCCCTGTTTGCCCCATCTGGTTGCAACTACTTTCAAAGTATTTCAGCCCACAAGCTAATATATTCTTCCATTTTACAGGCAAGTTGCTTTGGCTTTACACATGTGGCTGCAGTTGCGCTGTCATGAGTACAGTATTCAGTTCTGATACGAGAGATTCAAAGTTTGGGAAAGTTCCTTTGGACTGTACGTATAGGAATCTCTGAACCACCTGGAATATAAATGAAAGTCCCTCAGACCCTGGAGAGATTACTGTATTCAAATACCTGCAAGGCCTTGGAATTCATACACTTGTGTTGTTTCTTAGGATACATCTTAGGTATTGAGAGAAGTCAAATAGGAGTACTTATTGGGACAAATGCTCCCACTCCATTTTCTGTAAGCGAGGGGAGCAGCATGGTATCCCCATTTTTCTTGCCCAACCTTCCAGCTCTTGCTCCTATAGTGGGGCTTACTTTAGTGGGTAGGACGGAGTAGCAGTGCCAATTACCACCAATGCCAATACCTTGGAAGACAGAAGAGGGCCACTGAGCCATTACCTTGTGCTCTATACCCCATACATTTCAATAGATGCTAACACGGACTTGAAATTTAAAGATGATCTTGACAACCATTGTTGACAAGAAGATGTGGGCAGGTGAATGAGCACGCTGGCAGAGATGGGATGGAATCTCTCCTCTACATCCAGGATACAGATGCAGGAGGCTGTTACCCAAGGGAACAGACTTTCCCTTTCAACTCTCTGTTTGCAGGCTGGTAAACATTTTTGCTGGCTAATAACTAGATTGAGATTGTTTGCCAAGTTATTTTAACAGTACCCTGATGGCATCAGTTTCCATTTGAGATCATGGAGGTTGAACTAGGATTCTCATGATCCCAGCCAGTGTCCCTTCTCCACAAAGGAACATAAGAGAGGTAACTTAACCCCCGTGGCATCAGATGATGCTTAGTGGTGCTGGTTGTGTCCCCTCCAGTGTAGAAAGAAGGTGGGAAGCCACCTCAGGTCCCATCTTGAATGAAAAGGCAGCATATAAATTCAACAAATAAATCAATAAGAAAGAAAAAGAAAGAAAGAAAGAAAGAAAGAAAGAAAGAAAGAAAGAAAGAAAGAAAGAAAGCGAGCGAGCTGAGGGTCCAAATTTATTTTGGAGGGAAGCAGAAGCCTCCCTGCCCATCCCTGATCAGAGACCTTTTCTTCCCCACCCAGGCATTCTTGAGATGGTTCATTTCAACATGGGAACTTGCTAAGCCGGTTGGGGGATTCTGGTAGCCATGTACTTAGTTTCTTTTTTCCAAGCTCTACATAGCACCAGCTATACAAGGTTTGAAAAACATGTGGCTTAAAAAAAGAAAAGCTCTTATGGGACTATTATTTGTTTTGTTGTTTTTTTCCTTAAAAACTTTTAGAGGAGAGTGAAGACTGGGTGAAACTAACTGAAGGCTACATCTGTCGGGTGCAATTAAATCTCACTGATGCTGTTTATAGTGTCATTTTAATTTATGAATTAAAGAAGGCTTGGAGCAGGCTTGGATTCTTACATTTTATGGTGGCCAGCTTCGCGACTATTTTTTCCTCACCTTTGTTTTTTTTTTTTAGATATCTTATAGTACTTATGTATGTGATTCTACTGCAGTTGCGGGGAGGGTCTGGTACAGGCCAAGTAGACTTCATTAGGAGTTCACTTATCTCCTTGCTCCCATAATTGTAAGCATTCTTTTAGGTCTATGATTGTTTATTTTGAAGATGCTATCCTTATATATTTTTCACATCAGCATGGGAAAATATAATACAGCATCAAAGAGCAATCTTAAAGATGAAAGCAACAGTCAGACAATGTAGGATTTAAAAAAAAAATAGAAAAGTACGCACCAGCAGATCAATAGTCAAAAGTTTTCTGAAACTTTAATTGGCCTCCAAAAAGGGAACAAGGAAGAAGAGGGGGTTACCTATCCTGGAAGATCCATATTAGCATATGGTTTTTATTAAACAAACTAGAAGGGTGTATTTTTGACTGGCCTCTTAAAAGCAATACATTAATATGATTGTAGTTTTTTTTTTTCCTTACAGCCAGCACAAATAACTTAGCCTTCTCTTTCCATTGGATGAGGATTCCAGAGCATCAGGGCTGCCACTGAGAAGGCCCAGTTTTGTGGAAGCTACTCTTGTCTTCCCTAGAGATAGAATCTTAAATAGGACTTCTCTGGAATAGCTGGTGTTGATAGGCTCTTATGAGGAAGAGATTCCATACAATAATCGGGCCTCAGGCTGTTAAGGACTTTGAAGTTCAAAATCGGTATATTAACAGAATTAAATTATAACTGTATCTGGATTGTGGTCAAAGTATACTCATTTTTTTTGGTCCTGGATTCCCCCCCCCATGACATAAAAGGGTGTTGCTTGATCTCATAGAATCACAGAGTTGGAAGAGATCACAAAGACCCTCCGGTCCAGCCCACTGCCATGTAGGAATACCCAATCACAACATTCCCGACAGGTGGCCATCCAGCCTCTGTTCGAAAACGTCCAAAGAAGGAGACTCCACTACACAATGAGGCAGTATATATTCCACTGTCGAACTGCTCTTATTGTCAGGAAGTTCTCCCTAATGTTTAGATGGAATCTCTTTTCGTGAAGTTTGAAGTCATTGCTTTGTGTCCTAGTCTCTAGAGCAGCAGAAAACAAGCTTGCTCCATCCTCCATATGACATTTCTTCAAATATTTAAACACAGCTATCGCATCACCTCTTAACTTTCTCTTCTCCAGGCTAATCATATCCAGTTCCCTAAGTAGCTCCTCATAGGGCATGTTTTCCATATTTTGGTCATCCTCCTCTGGACAAGTTCCAGTGTCTCACCTTTTCCATAATTCTTTAAGATGAATAAACAAATATATATGACCTTGGATCGCATAGTATAGTTGACAGCCATATAATCAGCTGCAGTGAACCAGACTCCCATCTCTTTACCCTGTACACTGAAGCCATGATGATGGAATTGTTGAAGCCCATTTGGTGTTTTTTCCATGGTGGAAAAACTACTGGAGACAAACCCTGGCAACCACTGGTAACTGATGCAGCTAGGTCAAGTAAACTAAATATAATTTTTAAAGTGTGCACCAGTCAGACTTCAACTCATAGCACTCAACTGAGAGGCGGTCAGGTAACTGGAAAGTGACATTTCATGATGGTTGCCTTAAAATACATTGGGTGACAATAAAATCTACCACTTTCCTTTCTACCTGCTTCTCTCCTCCCAGTGATTTATCTACTTATTTATATGTTTGAAACTTTCATATCTTTTTATAGCTAAACATTCCCAAGACATGTTAGAAGAACAGTTTAAAGAACAGTAAGAGTTCAACTTCAAAATACATTCTCTATAAACACAAACCAGAAACCAAGCAACAAAATTGTCAAAAGAGTTAAAAAAAGAATGACACTTAAAGTGAAAAGTCTGGGCTAATTTTAAACAGAAGGAGAAAAAAGAAAAATGTTATTGTTGTATTGTATTGTATTATTTGTCTCCTGCTTTCCCCCCAATATTGGGACTCCGAGTGGTTCACAATTTAAAAGAACAATAGAGTTAAAACCAATACAATTAAAAAATAATTGTGAGTTGTCACCTTAGCCCATTAAAATGGACCCTAGACACATTACCTTAGAGGAAAGCATCTCCATCTTTGGGGCACGACCACATAGAAATCCTTTTTCCAGTTGCTACCTGTCTTACCTCTGACAGTGCAAGTACCTGGAGAAGGACCTTTGATAATGGTCCTAACTGGTGTACAAGTTCACTAGTTGAAGAGACAATGGTCTTTTACGTATCTAGATTGCAAGCCATGTAAGGCTTTGAGGGTAATAGCTCACACTTTTTGTTAGACTCAGACAGGGACAGGGTGCCGATGAAGGCATGTTAGAAGTGGTGCAGTATGTCCTGACCAATAATTCTCCATCAGATTTCCAGCAATAGTATTCATACTAAGCCAATTCTAATTTCTAAGTAGTCTTCAAAGTCTGTCCCATAGACAACACATTGTACTAGTTTTGTCTGGACATTGCCATGACATGGGATGGCAGGCGCCAGGCTTAGGGTTGCCCCATTGACAAATGCAGATGGCTTCTGTGCCTTCAGTAGTTTTGCAGAAGAGAGAATTTTAGGTTTTACTTTTCTTGCAAACAATAACAAGTAACTCCTGCTGAAATTTTCTTTTCTGTATACCCATTTAAGGTACAGGAGCAGTCTTCAGTTTTTATTGTGGCAACTTTGTTGTTGCTGTGTGCCTTCCAGTTGTTCTGACTTACAGCAACCTTACAGCAATGGTGAACCTGTCACAGGGTTTTCTGGGTCTGAGAGTATGCAACATGCCCAAGGTCATCCATTGGGTTTCCATGACTGAGTGAGGAATCGAACTGTGGTCTCTATGGCCATACTCCCAATGCTCAAATCACTACTCCATGCTGGCTCTTGGTGGCAACCTTAGCCAGGCTTAATATTTAAAACCTTTTGCTCTTACTTACAGTTTCTTATTGGAATATTGGAGATGGTTTATTTTACACTTTATCCATCCAAAGTGTTTTTTTTAAAAAGGTGGAGATTGATTTTGCATATTAATGGATGAAATAGTGGTTAAGAAATTTTACTCTTGAGTTGATTTCCATTGTTCCTAGTTGTTCTTTTAATTGTTGTCACCTGACATGGAAGTGCTTTTAAATTACAATGCTCTGTGCAATTTTAAATGTAGTTCAGGGTGGATTCACATGACCATGTTTTGTTTTTTTTAATGTAATGAGCAGGTTTATCATACACTGCTATTGTTCTCCAACACTGTTGTCCATGACACACTGACTCTTTTCCACCCCAAAAAAGGACTGGCAGGATAGTGTTATAGAGTATTGCCATGTGATGGAGAATAAATCCTCCTGGCAAGTGTTGTGGAGTTCGGATGGTATTTTGAACCAGTTGGAATAAAACAGATTTTGTTTTAGGCCATTTTCACACTAGACTGTTACAGTGCTATTATTCCACTTTCAACATCCTATGGAATCCTTGGGTTTGCAGTTTAGGGAGGGGCCTAAGTGGAAGTGGAATAATAACACTATAACAGTCTAGTGCGGAAATGGCCTTACTGTAGTCTAATAAACAATCAAGAGAAGATGCTGATATACCATTAATACATTTTCCCTTTCTGCCCTCTTCACCCCATCTGGTTGCAACAACTTTTAAAGAATTTCATCCCACAAGTTAATATATTCTTCCATTCTACGGGCAAGTTGCTTTGGCTTTAGACATGTGGCAATTCTTCCTGTTACCCCAAAATTCTTCACTCACTAAATGGCCCTACCGTTAGGCAAAGTGAGGCAGCTGTCTTAGGTAGGGGATACTGGGCAGCATTCTGTTAATGATATATATGCATCTAAGTGTGACTTGTGCACACATTCTTTTTAAAGGGGCACATGGGGCTATTTTGTACTACTACTTAGTGCTTCATCTGAACCCCTTCCCATGAATAGCTGCAAAGCCCCAAGAGGGGTTGTCACTGCTTTTGCTTTTTTTTGTGGGCGGGAGAGAAGAGGGAGGTGGAGGCAATTCAGACAATGAAAACAAAGCTACTGTGGGCTCCCTAGAGAAGGAAAAGGCACATGTATGCCAGCTGTGAGCACACCCTTGTTTCTGTTTCTGCTCTGTTTCTTTGGTGTAGAATCCTGGCCACTGAAGTCAAGGTGGCAGCTCTCCCCATTTCCTTTGAGTCTCCTAACCTTGCCTGTGCTGCTCTGCCTAAGGTAGCCTGGGACCTCCAGTTGCGGTGGAGTAAGCTTCCCTTTCACCATGATTAAGATTCGGCTGCTAATCATCTTGGATTCTCTATGTGGAATGGATGAGAGTGCCATCTTCTGCTTTGCTTCAGGTAGCACAACATCGTGGGCCAGCCCTGATTAAACACAACAAATTGGAAGTATCTTTCAAGAATAAAAATGGCAGTAAATGGAAGTCTTCTTTTCCAGTGAAACAGCAGCAGCTTCTTCTCCAAATGGTCTTGATGGCACACATTTGAACAGATAGTTTATATGAAAAATGAATGACTGTGTTCAAGTTTCGTAGCTGTTTAGTTTGTGTTTTATAACTCTAGGTTCTGTGAGAATTAGATGCAGCTTAACTGGGGTTTCTAACCCTTTTCCTTTTCCCAACCAAATGCATTACAGTTCACTTTAATAACAGTAGTAAATACATTGGATGCCAAGCTGTCAGTGATCCTAACCACTTTTCCATTTGATTATTTTGACAGATTTAGTTCATTTAACTTGTTCTTCTGTTAAAACTGCTAAAGAAGACTTGGACCCTGCTGTCGGGCAGTTATTCAGTGAAGCCACAGAAACAGGTAAAGTATTTTTTTTTAAAAAATCAAACATGTTGAGTAGTTTCACAGGTTTTCCCTTTCATCTCTTATTTTCTCTATCCCAAGGCAATTGATGCCCAGTCAGTGTCAGAAGTTCAGTTAAAAGCTTCTGCCTGCGTATGTGTTTGTCAGTGTCTATTTACAGGGGTGTGACTTGGGGTAGACGTGACTCTCCTTTTAGCAACACGTTAGCAAAACCATAATGGACCTCATAATAGATCTAGCCTATTCCTTCCTGTTTTCCACAGTCCTACCCTACAATAACTTATCTTCCACTCTGCATGCAATGTACTTGGAACTTTTTGTTTTGTTTTGTTTTCCTTTTTTTATATTACATCATTTCAATGCAATGATAAAACATTACTAAGATAATATAACTAATACTATGAACATGGCACAAGCTGTTCAATCATCGTTCAAATAGATACAACCATAAATAACATCAAGCTTATATGTGTAAGTCAAGATATAAATCAATATTATTTTCAGTCGATTGGTATTAAATATTAAATCAAGATATGAATCAATAATATTATTATTCAGTATTTAACATTATATTTGTCTATAATCGATATAGCAGGAGAAAACAATGATTAAATTACCTAGACTTGTTAATTACCATAATCCTCATGGATTCTAGCTGTTATCCTAAATGATTATACAGTCAGTTTAGAGGTCCTAGTTTATCTAACATTCAAGCAAATAAATAAATAAATAAATTATTGAGTAAATATATAAATTAAATGAAAGCAAGGTAGATCCATAGAAAAATAACTCAAAATCTCTACTCAAAGAACTCAAAATCTATTTTATAAATCTAATTTATAGTTTATAAATCTAAAAGAAGATTCCCCCCATCTTCCTTTCCATACATTTTTAAAGTGTGTTCCATTCTTGATTCACTTTGATTTTTCATAAGCATAGTTAGCAGTGTGTATATTAACTAACTACTGGGAAGGGCAGGTTTATACCCCTTTCTCTGCTTTCCCTCCACTTAATTAATTGCATGCAAAATAGTTTTGCTGTTTGTACCCAGTTTGCAGCAATTGAAATAAGCTGAGGACATAGGGAGAAGATAAGAGGAGGGAAGAGAAACTGGGATTTTTTACAGGCAGCTGAAAAATTTAGATGACAAAGGATTAATCAGGACTGTCTCTGCCTGGTTAGGACAGTTGGAAGAAAATCACCTGTACCTCTTTAGTATCCTATGCCATTGTCAATTGAACTTTACATAAAACTAAGTGTTGTTAATGTTAATAATATTTAAAATAACCAGCATTTCCATAGTTCTTTGGTAGAGTACTAGTGATTATAATACTTGTTCATTTATTTGATTTATATTCCGTCTTTCCCACAAAAGGGGGACCCAGGTGGCTTATTTGATTAGTCACCAAAAATCATAATATTAATTTACAATTAAAAATTATAATTTTAAAACACAACTGGATTAAAAACAATTAAAAGTGCAGTAGCCAAAAAATGCAACATCCAGCCATTGAAATTAATAATATACTCACTGTTACCGCTATTATTATTAGGAATGAAAATTATGCATATTCATTAGTTGTAATGTTTGCTCCAGAAGGATGGGAAATCCAAAGTTGGAAATGCATGTGATACGTCTGATTGTATCAGATAAGAGCGTGGTTTCTGTGTGTATTTTGATATTCTTCAAGTCTCTAGTAGGAATAGTACCAGGTCAGTTACATATGAAGGGGTTTTTGTTTGGGAGTTTCGTGGACTCTCTGTCATAGAGAAGAAAAATAAGTCAAGGTTTAATCTCCAGTTTTTTTTTTTTTAGGCTGGCTTTACCCTTCTATTAGCAGACCAGAGAGACCATTCCCATAAATGCTGAAAATCCATTTGCTATTGCTCCAAATACATCTCCAGTAATGTAACTTCTTTTAAAAAGTGATGTTGTAGAGATCCGAAAAAAATATGAAAAAGCGGTTAGAGTGCCGCTTAGTGTCGCCTTGTCCTCCCTCTCTCTTTTTTTTCTTTGTTAACATTAATCTTAATGCTTAAAGTGATCTAGTTTTGAAGTGATGTATTGTTTGGAAGCTGCCTGAAATTCTTTTGGAGGAACTCTGTGATCAGAAGGGTCCTCAGGTGCATTGAGGCACTGAGAAGCTAGTTTTCACTGACACATAGGCCTTTTTATCATCAAGATGAGGTAGTGGTCGTATTTTAATTAAAATGTCAGAACAAATACTGTTGGAGTTATTGAAAATGAATCACCAGATAAAGTGAGCACTGGGCCATGGCAGGTCAGAGAAGCAAAGTCACCTGAAGGAAGAGGACTCTATTCATTTTCCTGACTAAATGAAGAAGAGGTAACTTTTTTTTTTTAATATGAGCAGTAGGAACTTTTAATAACATTTTAAAAAGGACTCCTTCCGTAACGTCAAGCACCACATCTTTCTGCCACCGACATGAGACGAAACAACATGGGGGAAAAGATTAACAAAGGAAAAGTTGACATCACACACTGAGAGGACTGAAACTCAGGTTGATCATATTTATTTCTTCACTTACTTACTTAGTAGATTTCCATACCACACAAATGTCAAATGCCGTTAGGCTGCTTCACAATCATTTACAAAACAAAATAAAACACACAAAACGCTTTATGAAAACAACCAGAGCAATAAGACAGCCAATTCCAGTATTAAACTATTTTTTACAAGCCAGCAATGAAACTATCCTTTCTAGCTGCAGCACTGTCCAGAATGGTACCCAGTATTCCAGTTGTAGTTGCACCATGGATTTGTAAAAGGGAATTAATATGACAGGGTTTTTTTGTCCCAGTTCTCTTTTTTCTGAGGCACAGTTATCACTTTTTGGCCAAACAAGAACTAGTCCTGGAAATCTGGAGAAGACGAGGGACACAAAAACAGCCATTGGAATCTTAAAGAGATGCACTGCCCCTCCCTGAAGTAGACCATGTCTACCAGTTCCCTCATATCTCTACTTTTATTGAAAGAACTCTAAAGAATAGTGGAGAAATAGGAGGTCCCTGGTAAAGAAAAGGTTAAGAACCACTGTTCTATTATTTTCTTCTTTTTTAACCTGTCATTAATTTAAACTGCTTATATTGTTTTGCTTTCAAGTACTTAAAGAATTCCGGGCCATAAACTATCAAGACTAGGTGATCTATTTGTCTGTAATTGGTCAGTGCCCCCCTCCTAACCCCCAGGCCATGGTTTGTAGCCACAAATCCTCTTCTGATTTTGAAAAACAGTTTGGATCCAACTAAATCTGAATCTACAAAGTATGACTTAAGTCTGGATCCATTCCCTATATTTTTAAGAAAGAAAAGGAACTAAATATTTCAGGAACATCTGTTTAGAACAAGATGTTTTGTTAAAATATATTCTTTATTTCATTTGAGTAGATATAGTGCACTTTTCTGTGGTAATCTGTAATGACAGGTAACATACACTAAAGGCTGGTGTGGTGTAGTGGTCTGTGATTCTGGAGACCAGGGTCAATAGCCCTGCTCAGCCATGGAAACCCACTGGGTAACATTCGGCAAGTCACACTGTCTCAACCTCTAATGAAGGTACTGGCAAGCCCTCTCTGAACAAATCTTGCCAAGAAAACCCGGTGATAGGTTCACCTTAGTGTTGCTGTAAGTCAGAAATGTCTTGAAGGCACAGAACAATAGCAAGGAACAAAATTGGGCATAGCATGCCTTTAAAAAAATAGATCTAACTGAAAAGCAGTAAAAGGCAAACAAAAATAAAGATCAGCAAGAGAGGACCCTAAGCTCTTTGTAGTAGTTTTAGTCTGGAATGACCAAAGAATAGTTACCAAGAAAATATCTCCAGAGAGGCAATTCCACACTGTGAAGACCCTACTGCAGGATATCAGTTAGTTTAGTTTTTTAAAATACTTTTACTAGTTTGTACAGGACTGATTTGCCAGCGAGCACTAATAACTAGAATGTTTTTCTCATAATTTCAGGAAGTAAAGCTGCAGGAGAAGAGGAAAAGCCTCAGATTCTCTGGTCAGTCTATTTCAATATGAGGGACTCATCTGAGGTAGACAGAGCTTCATACGACAACTTGCCCTCCAATGTCTATGTTTGTTCTGGACCAGATGGTGCTTTGGGAAATGACTGTGCTGTCAAACAGGTGAGGGAATCTCTGATTTTTCATCTTTTGGCTGAACATTGGTAACAGAGGGAACAATGCAAGCAAAGTGGTTGTGACTCACACTCAGAAAATAACTTTGAAGGCTTGTTAAATTCTTCCTTGAAGAAGTAGTCAACTTTACAAGCCTGAGAACCAATAAAAGCAATTTGTTAGTTTTAAAAAAAATCCAGCCAGGTGCATAAGGGTGAACGTGCTCCATCAGGTGTCATGATCCTAAGCCGAGTGGGACGGCATGTAATCAACATAAACATCTTGAACTTGGCTGCATGTACAATTAGGAGCAGAATTAGCAGTTCCTTCAGAGCTGTTGTAATACTACTAGCTCACCAAACAAAATTGAGAAAAGGAAATTGGGGTGGAGGCCACACAGAGATACCTCTTGCACAGACTGGGTTAGGTTTGGATCTTTAAAAAAAAGTTTCTGAATCTGCAAGCATAACTCTAAAGGAAAGTAACAAAAACTCCATCCAGAGCAAGTAGTCAGTAAAACATTTCTGTGAAGCACCACCTGTCTTCTCTGGATTTGGCTTCAGCTTTGGTTCATTTCTTAACTGTGCAGCCCATTAGTGACTCTGAGTAGCTTTCTGTCTGTTTAATGGAAATGACCCACATCTCTTAATGCTATTGGTATAATCCACTTGGGATGTCACAAAGCCTTGCAAAACTTTGCAAGAAGAGACACAACAACTTCTCCTGATGTCATCTGGTTCCTTTGCCATATTCAAGGGCAGCTTGCAACTTCCACTCTAGCCTCAAAAGGCAGCCCTGCAAACAGCATATTGCAGCCATCCAGTCTCATGTTTACTAGTATGTGGATCACTGCAGGCAAGCTGTCCCTGAGCATGAATGATCCTTACTGGTATACCTTCCAGAACTGAGAAGATGCACACCTTGCCATGGCAGCCAGTTGTAATGGATCTAAGACATGATGGGGAATCTCCTCCTCTGGCTTGATTCTTGGAGTCCCAAACTGGCTGCCTCAGGTTCACCAGAAAGCTACGTGATCTAGAACTGTGGGAAGGGGCAAATTTTTGAACCCATGTACCACAGTGGATTGCCTCTCCACATTTTCTTTCAAAAATTGGAACAGGAAGTCCTTTCTGGTCCCAACTTCTAGTTTTGTTGGGGTCAGGGGGTTGAGAGGGTTGAGGATGGTTTTGACAAAACCATTGCTTCTGAAGATAGTCAGGAGCAGGAATTTGTCCTTTTTTTAGTTTTTTTTCACTTGGAAAAAGAATGAAAAATATTAGAGGGGAGGCATATGTGGCAGCTCTGGAGAAGATCACAGCACATGGTGGGTTTGGAAAAAGGGGTTGGGATTGCATACAACCCACACTTGCCTCATCCTGATCTAAAGCAGGTGTTACTCAATATGCTGTTCACTGGAGTGGTGCCGATCCCTTAGCCATTGGCTGCTAGTCCCTGGCAAGTTCCCAGCCAATGGACACAAATATGGTGCCAGTTCCTGGCACATTGGGAATAAAATTTCCAGTCTCCCATATCAGACAGCCTAGGAATCACTGGTCTAGAGACTAAACAGCTACTCTTTCAGAAGGTGTGCAACCTGATTAAAGCAAGTAATTTTTTTTCTAATTCCCAAACAAGGACTTATCTATCTATGGTTCCTTTGGGGAGGGTGAGGGAAAGGCCATTCCCCCTAGACTGTCCATGGGAAGAGAGGCACTCCCATCTTCTGCAATCAGTTCCTGCCTTAGTTCTTTATTCTGGCCCCGTTTGTTGTAACTGAATGAAACTTGAATGAAGAAGAGCATAGGTAAAATCCAAAGATTAGAGGACAGGAGGCTGGTCCTCAAGAATACTAGGGAAGGGGTTGGCTCCTGTATCCCACTCATTAAATTGTACGGACAGAATGCTGCTAGGGGATGGGCAAAGGAAAGTAATTTTTCCAAGCCACTAGAGAAATTACATGAATTTTTCAGGGGAAAAAAACCCCAAAAAGGGTTTTTTTTCCAGAAATGCCCCCAAACCTAATCCTAAATTTCCTAGAAATCACCCATCTTTAGAAATAAATGCATCGCTGTTCTACTTCAGCTGCCTCAAGCTATTGTACTTTTTTTTGTAAATCATTTATTAATATCACAGAAGGCTTATGCTTCCTAGAAGTCTTTGATCTTCTTTTATCCTCTTAACGGGCAAATTATTGCCTTGTAAAACAAAATTAAGACTACTATTAGCCTTTGAAAATACAGATCAGATGTGAGAGTTTGGGCTGTCTCAGCTGTTTTTCTTAAAAAGCCCATTGATAACATCTATTTTAAAAAAAAACTGCAGCTGCTTAAAATTTCTTGCATATATTCTCCATAGCCTGAGTCATTTAAAAATTAATGGTTGCTGTCTCCTTCTGAGCTTTAGCAGTTGAGAAAGTTATCCCTGCATGCCTATCCCTGCATGCCCAGAATAAGGGACAGGGCTTTAAATGCTTTTATATGCTCGTAGCCAGCTCTCAAAGTAAAACTATGCTCATTACATTGCTTCTGAATGCTACACAGCCTTTGACTCTCTTCTTGACACACCCAGGGGACTTAAAAATGTTCGACTTTTAGTGACATTGTGTCTGTGGCATTTTGCTCTTGATTCTGATCTTTTAGATTGTTAGAAATATACACAAATGCTCAGTTCTCCTTGGTGTTTAAAAGTTAATAGGCAGTTATGATGTGCCAAGGCTACTAACACTGGAAAGGCTTAGATTGGCTTGTGGCTTCAACCATGAAACAAATGAACTGCATGGTTTCTTTCTTCCCCATCCTCCTCCTTCCAAATAGGCTGAAGCCATCTTTCAAGAGATGTTCCCCAAGGAAGAATTCTGCCCACCGCCTCCAAATCCAGAAGATATCATCTATGATGGAGATGGTTCCCAGCTAGAGGATCCTGGATTTGGTAATCCATCAGAGGACAAGTCAGAAACTGTACCTGAGAAGAACATTGAAAAGAAGGGGGCACCCCCCGAGGAATGAGGCGATGACAAGGCCATAACTAAACCTGTGTCACTATAGACTTTGCATGAGGTTCAGTCCTTTCAGAAGGATAACCAACTGCTTGTCATTCGGTGGGACGTTACAAAGGTGTTTAATAGCCTGAATTGAAATGGGACGAAATCTTGTCTGCAGTCACATGCTGAGATGTATTACATGCTTGGCTCATTTCTCATGGAAGTACATGTTACCGTTCTGTAAATAGGTTACCTCATTTCATGGAGTTTACTGAAGTGAAACAGCAACACAATGTATTTTGGGGTTTGATTTTCTTTTAAAAGTAATGAGTAAAAAAAGCCCAATTCCATTCCTAGAAAACAACTCTTTGGGTGGATTAGAGAGCAGGTTGAGACCTGTTTATAATCAGTCTCATAGGAGATCTTCACCAGAAGGAAAGAATTCAGGTATTATGCCATTTTCTTTGGCTTGCTGTGCAGAATGTCACAGAAGTGGCTTTCAAGCTCTGCTGTCGTATGCTTGCCAGAAATACACAATAAAAAAGATATTCTTGCCGCCTTGGAAATGTGTGTCCAGTAGCTCTTTAAAATGAAAAGACTCGCTCATTTAATTTCATTGAAGAATTTAGCTATAGTTATCACTGATGCTTATGGTTTCAGAAACACTTTACCTGTGTATTCCTTGACGTTTTCAGTGACTGACAGCCTGCACTACTACAGTCCATGTAGAGGAATCTCCCCAGAATTGGAGGGCCCAGTGCTTCCCCATCTCTTGGTCTCCCACTTGGTGCATCTGCACAGGTGAGCACACTGGCAATGTGCTAGGGAAATCTGGAATTTGCCAAATGCATGGGCTGTATCTCCAGTTAACCTTCTGATTGGTCAAGGTGCATAGTAGGTTGACCTAAGTGGGAGTGCTAGATGGAGAAGGTGATGTGGACATGATCTTCCCATCTCCCAAATGACCCTGATGTGCTTCATGCACACGTGCCAAGAACATAAAGGACAAAAGCTGGTCTGTTGGGCCTTATAGGGATCCCTCCAGGCACTGCCACTGCAGCTCTGTGGGGAGGGATCATAGAATCCTAAAGCTGGAACAGGCCTCATAGGTTGAGTGAATTTTCAGAAGTATACTTCTTAAACAAAATCAAGGTACCTGTATTCCAAATGAATCAGCATTTGAGTTTTCTTAAAAAAAAAATTAAGGCAAGGAACTAAGCTGAAAATGGTTCAGCCTGCTCTCATCCCTGGCAAAAACATCTAAAATTGAGGATACTTCAAAAGGCATTTTTAATAAGGACTATTTGTCCAAAAAAGCCCCCTTGAAATGATAGCTTATAAATATGGATTTGTAAGTAGAAAGGCACAGTGTGGAACAAATGTGAAAAGACCATTCATTAGTGAGGAATGAAACTAGCCCAGTATTCGCCATTGTAATTCGTTTTTACTGGGGAGTATGGGACATGTTGTGCAGGTGCCTCTTGGAAGGTACTTTGTGCACAGATGTGCATACCCCATGGAATCTCTCTCTAACGAACTAGGCTTTCAGTGCGAGGGCTGGAGCAAAGTTAGCTTGAAAGCCAAAGGGGCCCAAAACAAAGTTAGGCTTCACGGGTGTCCTGAGATTTTTTTGAATTTGTTTAAATACTCTTTCTTGGTGTCCTGAGGTCAGCTTCCAGCTGCCTGTTTGGTATTTCCCTCAGTACCCTGAGAGCTGAATTGTTGTGAGGCAACAGCAGAGGGGAAACATGGCCCTTGCAACAAAAGCAGGACAGCCCCCTGAGATGTTCATTGTGGTGGCCATCCTTGGGGTGCTGAAGCCTGTCCTGCTGCTGAAGGCTAGAAAGTTGGATTTTGCCTTTGCAACAATGTTGCTCCCCAAAACAGTGCCATCTGCCTTCCCCATCTAGCTGAACGTATTCACTTATATAGGAGAAAGTCATGGGATGCCTATGGAGATAGCCAATGGAGGGCTTAGAAGCCTTGTCCATTGTTCTCTTTCACAGTCATGCTAGAGTGAGGTGGGAACCATGAGATCTTCCAGAAGGTATTGGACTTCATCTCCTAGCATTTCTCACCATGGACGCTGCTGGTGGGTATAGGCCAACACCCTCTGGAGGGCTGTGTTATTCCATCCCTGCACAAGAGTGTCACAAAGCCTGCTGGCAGTTGGCCTTTATAAATATCAAAGGAGAAAAATTTCTAAGAGTAGGAGGAAAATGTGTAAGAGTATATGTACATGTACAGAAGACGATTCCATAAGAAAGACTTAAAATGCCAACAAATACATTAAAGAGGGTAAGGTGTTTACATACTGCTTTTACTATGAACAGCCCTTTCCAGTCTTGTTTGTCCTCTGAGCAATGCTGCTTGGTAGCTTGCCTTTCCCATTTTATAGGTGAAAGACTGAGAGCAAGAAACTTACTCAAGGATACCCAGGTGTGCACAACAATGCATTCTAGCCAACAGAGAGTGTATCAATACTGCACAGTTTGTAGTAGTTTGATACCATTTTTACTTTCTTGGCTCCGTCCTATAAAATCTAGGAATTTGTGGTTTGATGAGGTATGTAGAATTCTCAGCATTAAATTAGAATTAAAATTAAAGAGTGTAGATACACTCTTGTGGCACATTTTGGAAACAGTATCTAGTGGACAGATTCAGGTTGCAGGGCTTAAATTTTGTTGTGCAAAATTAGATGACAATTCAACTACTATGCCGCTTGCTGTACCCAAGTTGTACAATACAACTGCTCGTTAAAAAGCATAATAGCATTAATGATTAACCTACCATTTGTGAGGGAGACGACTAAATCTCGGCTCCCACGGTTCAGCTGTTCAGCTTGAGTCTCCCTCAGTGATGACTTTGAGCCACAAAAGACAATTTGTTCTCTATAAACACAACAAATTCATGCAGCATAATAAAAGAAGTGTGGCTGTATCACTGGTAAACAATGTATCCATGCAAACATTGCAGCTCAAATTCATTTTGGCTTTTATGTCACGCTCCTTGTGATGCTTGCAATTAAGCTGTTGTTTATGGCTGATAACGGAGAGGCGGCCTCCTTTCATTTGCTCTTGCTGTTCTTATGCATAAATCAGAAAGCATGAAGGTAGGTCTATTATATTTGAATGTTTACAAAATCAATAGAGGAGTCAGAATGCTCTCAAGGCCCTTTAGCAACAAGAATCCTACCTGGACTTTTTTTTTTTAACTTTCTATTTTTTTATTTGGAAATGACTGCTCCTGTATGAAAATTAAAGATTTGCTTGCAAGACAATTTAAGTGATTTGTTGAAGGCTGAAGCAGGATGGTGTCTTTGTGCATGCATGTGCTAGTTCTTGTACTCTGTTCAGACATCTCAAATATTTTTTAGTGGGGAGACGAAACAGAAAGTGCAACTAGATCAACAGAAGTCAGCTTTATTGGTGTTTGGAATTCATTGGTGCTCTTCCCAGTTTCTATATAGTAAACAGTGGAGGGTTTTTTTTAATCCAGATGATTTTTTTTTCTAATTTTTATCTCCAAATCTGTATGTGAATGAGAGAGGTTGAAATTGTCTTCTCATAGAATCATAGAGTTGGACTCAGCCCATCGAGTCCAATCCCCTGCCATGCAGGAACACGTACTCACACCACCCCCAGCAAATGGCCATCCAGCCTCTCTTTTAAAATTTTCACTGTTGAATGGCTCTTACTGTCAGGAAGTTCTTCCTGACATTTAGGTGAAATCTCTTTCCCTGTAGTTTGAATCCATTGCTCCACGTCCTAGTCTCTGGAGCAGCAGAAAAGCTTGCTCCACTTTCAACATGACAGCTCTTCAAATATTTAAACACGGTTATCATGTCACCTCTTAACCTTCTTTTTGTCAGGCTAAATATACCTAGTTCCCTAAGCCGCTCCTCATAGGGCATGGTTGCCAGACCCTTTAGCATTTTGGTTGCCCTCTTCTGGACATGTTCCAGCTTGTCAATATCCTTCTAGAATTGTGGTGCCCAGAACTGGACACAGTATTCCAGGTGAGATCTAACCAAAGCAGAACAGAGTAGTATTATTACTTCCCTTGATCTTGACACTGTGCCCCATTAATGCAACCCAGAATTGCATTGGCTTTTTTAGCTGCTGCATCACACTGTTGACTCGTGTTCAGATGGTGGTCCACTAAGACTCCTAGATCCTTTTCACATGTACTGTTTTCAAGCCAGATATCACTCATCCTATATCTGTACATTTAATTCATTCTTCCTAAATGTAGTACCCTACATTTCTTCCTGTTAAAATGCATGTTGTTAGTTTTGGCCCAGCTCTCTAATCTCCCCCACATAACTCAGTTTAAAGCCCTACTGATCAGGTTTGTGAGCCTCTTAGCAAAAACATTCTTGCCAGCTGCTGTCAGATGAAACCCATCACTTGCCCGTAGTTTACCTTCATGAAACCGCAGACCATGATCCAAGAAGCCAAATTGTTCCTAGCAGCACCATCCGCAGAGCCAGTTGTTCACCTCCACTGTTGTTCTTTCCCTTCCTAGGCTGTGTCCTTTAACTGGGAGGATAGATGAAATGACAACCTGTGCATCAAGTTCCTTCAGCTTCCTACCTAGAGCCTCATAATACCTTGTAATATGCTGAAGGCTATGCCTTGCCTTGTCATTGGTTCCCACATGGACCAAAAGGAGAAGGGGTAATAGTCCGTGAGCATCACAAGTCTTGTCAACCTCTCTGTGACATCACTGATTTTTGCCACAGGGAAACAACACAACTCTCATGTCATCTTGTCAGGCCAACAGACCACTGCTTCTGTTCCCCTTAGCAGGAAGTCCTTTACCACCATCACCCGTCTCTTTGGGGTCATTCCATATGCTGAATTTCCAAGGATACCCCTACATTCTCTGAGGACTGACACTGCTGCTTGTGTTGCTGTTCCTCATTATTTCTGGTAAGAGAAAGAGCTTCAAATCGATTCTGCAGCTCCAACTTACTGAACGATCCCTGGTCCTTCTATGGGTCACATTCTTCCAAATGTCAGCCTCCTGGGTTTGGGAACTGACTTCCTGCACAGAGACATCACCTGTGTGTTCCTCTATCAGGATAGTCTGCTCTGCTCAATCCAAGAAAACCTCATGCTCCCTACTACGTGGAAGAGTAGATACATGGGCCTCAAGTTGCTGGACCTTTTCTTCCAAGAGTGCCACCAATTTGCACCTGCTGCAGGTAAAGCCATTCATCTCCTCTGGCAAGAACACAAACATACCACAGCTATTGCAGGTGACCACAGAAGCTCCCTTATATTCCATATTCAGTAGTCTTAAGTAGGCACTGAAACAGAAATCTGGGCTTCCTTCTCAAAACTCCTGCTAATTACCCGCACTCAATGCTGTTTGGCTCTGCCTGTTAACAGAGCTCCTGTTCAACTGCCACTGGCCCACAGGGACTGAACCTGCAAGACAGAGGCAACGGTTGTATATTGCTATTGGTTGCTAACTCCACCCCCAAGCAAGTCACAACAGAAGTCCCTCTCTGTGCTCAGAGAGACCACATGGCCAGAAAGAAACACACCCACACAAGCCTTTAAAAACACAGAATCAGACAGTCAAGGACGTCCTCCCAAACCCAGCTCACCTTCTGCCCTATCCTCAGGGACTCTCCTTGCCTTATCTCATGCTGCTTTGTTGCTCTCAGTCACAGATGCACATCTTGTGTCCTGGAGACGATATGCACTGCCTGGAGTGCAGTTCTGCTGGGGATGGCCTGACCCATCTACTCCTACCATCAGATCTCGCCACACCCATCCAGGTGGATGTGCTTTCCCTGCAGCTGCTGCTAGGAGTGTCAACAGGAGTATAGTGTTCAGGTGGAGGAAAGCCACAATACCAATCTACAGATGTGCACCACTTATTTGACAAGTTAGAAACTAAAGCACTGTCAGAAAACAGAAATCGTCAAAAATCAGAATGCATTGCAAATCAACTCAGTGCCAACTTTCTGTTCAGTTTTGAGTTGATGGAGAGAAAAAGCAATGTGCGGTTGCAAGTACTGTATGAGAGATGGACTGTGCTCAGTTTCTAAGGGATTTTGGGATGCATCTCAATCTCTTTGTCTTTTCAATGAACAAAAAAACGGGTGCTGAGTTGACTGAGAGAAGAAGCAGGGCATGGTCACTTTTCAACGATCCATTCTTCCAACCTTTTTCAAGTACAATTGGAACCCATATATTCCACGCGTGGTTGAAACAGTGGACCACACATCAAATTTAGGGGTTCTGGTTGTAATTGAAAAGTGTTGAAAGAGAGGATAATTGAAAAGCAGACCACTGAAAACCGGGGGATGCCTGTATTCAGCTTTGGTTAGCCTTCACCTGGACTACTGTGCCCAGGTATGGGCACCACAGTTCAAGAAAGATATTGACAAGGTGGAATGTGCCCAGAGAAGAGCAACAAAGAGGATCAAATTCCTGGAAATCAAGCCTTGTGAGATACAACTTAGGGGCTAGATACGTTTAGCTTGGAGAAGACTGAGGGTGTCATGATAAATATCTGAAGGAATGTCATGTAGAAGATGGCGCTGGCTTGTTTTCTGCTGCTCCAGAAACTAGAACACAACTAGAACTCTGCTGAGACTAGAGGCTAGTATTGTCTTGAAGCTGGAACAAATCACAAGAAAAGAGATGCCACCTAAACATTAGAAAGAAAGTACTTCTTTCTTGCAAGGACTGTTCAACAGTGAAACAGATCGCTTTGGGGTGTGGTGAACTTTTTGGAGGTCTTTAAGCAGAAGTTGGAGGGGCATCTCCTAGGAGTACTTACATATTGCCACATGGCAGCAATTGGACTAGATGGTCCTTGTGGTCCCTTACACCTCTGTGGTTCTATAGTACTAACAATCTGTGTCACGATCACAAAGGGGAGAGGTGATGATTTCCCTCCCCACAAAACTTCATGCAAGTCACATTTTGCTCTTCGAGGAGGGAATGGAGAAGACAATACTGTTCACTCTTTCCAAACAAGGAAAGAGGCTAAAATATGGATCCTTGCACGTGTATGCAGAAGAGATTGAAGTATAGAGAACAAGGGAAGCATGAAAAGCCCACCCTCTGGCCACTCTATCTTGGAAGAAGAGCTCTGCCTCTCTGTCTGGTCCATCTCAATGTTGAGTCTACTTTACCTCAGCTCTGGTTTACATCAAGGTTGCTGTTGTTGTCATAAACATCACCATCATTGTATTCATCTAGTGTCAGTTGGGATGGCGGGAGGGCCCTTCACCTGCTTCTGGGCCTAGTCATGGTGGAACTGTGACTGCCTCTTCTTCTCTCCCTCTGAGGCCAGGGCAGGGGCAGTTGGGATGGGAGGAGAGCCTTTCCACCGTTTCTTGATTTTTCATGATCTAGCTTTGCTTTCCTCAACCTTGTACTCTCCAGACATGTTGTACATGCTGGCCAGAGTCAAGAATGATGTAGCATAGATGCTCTGCACTGTTGATGCCTGTGTCAAATTTTACACAGTAGAGTATTCAGTTTTCAATTTTTTAGAGCAGACAATGGATGGATATTGTTGATTTTACACTGCACTGAATGTCTCCAAAGCATCAGCGACTTCCACATCTGGTTCACTTGCCATATGAGAATATCTTGGGGTTGCTGTGACAGTTTAATACCCACTGGTTCAATGTGGAGCTAATTCCAGACTACAGTCTTCTGATCTTTCCTGTCCCCAGAATTAATGTGTTAAAAATGGGGTGGGATTTTTCTTCTCCTTCTCCGAATTTCATAATTTAACCATCCCGAAAGAAGAGGAAGATTTGGCTGGAGAGGGTGGGGGGGAAAATAAACCAGGTTGGAGAGGATATATTCAAACGATAATATGGCTTTTTAAAAAACTAGTAATTTATCTATAAGATTATTAATCAAGTTTGAGAAAGATAAGGTTAATTGAATTTTTAAACGAGCAGCTGTGTTATCCTTCAAGCACCTTGGAGCTCATTCAATATTCACACCTTTTTATCCCACTCAGAAGTGATCTGATAGGTTTGAATCTTTTTCAGTAATGCTTCGAACATAAACTACTGCTTATTGAACTATTAGCCTTCAGCTGGGGGTTCAATCTGGTAGCTGAGTTACTCATAGGTAGATCACCCCATTGGTACCATCCCATTATTAAAATTCATTTTTAGGTAGAAGAACGTAACAGAGGTGCATGGATTTATAAAGATTCTCAATCAGCTAAAGAAATTATAAAATGCAGCATTCCGCAGCCTGTTTTTTAAAAGGCTAATTCCGTTGCATGTCTGTTTTATCCCAGGTAAGCGTATGTAGGATTGTGTCTTTAGTAGATTAATTTGCTAAACGTTTGCCAATTAAATTGGCACAAGCTTGTATAAGCAATGGTCCTGAGTGATGCAACTCGGAGGTATTTCTTCCTATGTTATTAGAAATGCTTTTTCTAAAAAGCATTTGGCATCCATTGAGTTTAAGTACTATATTGAAATTAATTACAGGAAGTCCTCTACTTTTGATAACCCCATTATTTGACGACTCATTGTTCTGACTCTTCCAAAACTAAGAGACAAGTTTCATTAATTTGATAGGGGTTCTACTCTTTCATCAGTTCTTCTTGCCTACAGAGGCTCACTTTGGACTGCTTGCATGCATGCATTGCTTGGAAAGTCAGCTGAGAAGGGGGGGGGAACGGTGACAAGCCAACTGAGAGACTTTGCAAGCAGCACATATGTTTGGTCCCAAGTGAGCCTCCACAAGTCCTTTGTGCTCCCTACCATAGAGGACATGGTTCCACTTTTCAACCAATTCCATTTTCTGACAGCGATCCAGTCCTTAACCTCTCAGATAATTGGGGGAAGCCCATATTCAGGCAGAGGGAGAGAACAGCAGAAAATCAAAGTAAGAGGTGAATCTTAAGCATGTGTTTTAATCTGGTTTGGTTGCCCAATATATTTCATCACGAGGGGATGATCACTCTGAATTATAAATCTAAAATGTATTTAGATCATACATCATGTGCCTTGAAATTAAACAAATATAATTTTCTAGAGAACAGAGCATTTTAAAAAATAGATCAAAAGAGGGTTTTAAGAAACAAATTGGTCAAAGGAAATGTTCCAATGCTAGGGCCCCATGGAGGCCAACTTTAACAGTGCACTTCTAGGTGTCTCAGCTCAGACATCAGTCTCATGGTAGCCCAAAGGTATTCCACCATGTGGAATATTCTCATACTGACATGCTCCAGTGATTTTTATTTTTAGATGCATGTTCAAAACATGCCTATTTTTGCAAGCCTTTGCTGTGCAGTCCACCCTATCGGCTGTTTCATGAATGATGTCAATCCTGTCCTTTAATTCAGCGTATTGATAGATTGCATGTTTTCTTGTGTAATTGAAATCTTCAGCTCTTAAGTTTCTACGTATTTGTAAATGAATAAAGGTGAATGCTGTATTACTGGCGGGGGCTGGTTCCATCTGTTAAAATGTTGATGACTCTTGAATGGCACAACCTTATTCACACTTGAAAATCTGCATTGGGATTCTGCCTTCTTTTCCAACCATGGCATGCCTTCTGTCAGCCTGTAATTGTTCATCTATCTCGTGGAAACCACTGTAGACAGAAAACTGCTACATTAGCTTTTTTCCCCCCCTCCCTGGCCCCCTTTGACAACGATTGTGCTTTGGGCCATTTGATAGGTAATCATTAGAACTACGATGCCTGCAGACTAACTGGACCTTTTCCTCCTATTATTGCAAGGAGGGATTTATGTAGGTAACTCCCATTAATGGTAATGGGACTTGCATGTGTAAATTCTCCTTGTGTCAATGGCAGAATTGACCCCTAAAAGAAATCTGCCACGCTCTGGATGAGTGGATTTCAAAGTGGCTCCAGAGCTGCTGTTGAATTTCTTCCACTGAAAATGACCATTGCCAGGTTTTTTTCCGCCCTCTATGGTCACTGCGTTTCATTTTGCAATGGCTAGCGACAGTGAGGAATTGCAAATGCTTTCAAAAGAGATAGCAATGTACCTCTGTCCTAAAAATGGGGGTAGAGTGATGAAGGAATTTAGTAGCGCCTTAGAGACGAATTGGTTTATTTCAATGTGAACTTTTGTGGCTATTTATCCACTTCCAACAGATTAATATCCACAAAAGCACATGGTGAAATTGTACTCTTCAACTGTCCCAATTTGGCAGAAACTGTCCCGCTCAATTCTCTGCCATCCCACTTTTTCTGCTGCTTTTAAAATGTCCCAGTTTCTCTCTCTTCCTCCCTCTTTTCTTCTTTGGCAGCAACTTACTTCAGTTGCTCCAAACTGAATTAAAGGGCATAAGTAGATTCCACTCAATGAAAGGAGAAGAGCAGGGTGGAATCTTGCCCTTCCTGGTACATGCAGGCAAGAACAAAAAGGAGCCCTGGTGGCGCAGTGGTTAAATGCCAGTACTGCAAGCCAAGAGGCTGTAAGTTCGATCCTGCCGGGCTCCAAGGTTGACTCAGCCTTCCATCCTTTTGCAGGTCGGTAAAATGAGTACCCAGCTTGTTGGGGGCATGTATAGAAATGTTTCGAAATACATGCTATTTGTAAGTTGTTCGCCGCCTCGATCCATATGGAGAGGCGGGATACAGATAAATAAATAAAATGCTGCAAGGCTGTGCTAGTTTGTGTATTCCTCCTTATTAATAAGTTTTGTCATCTTGATCACACTTTGATGTTCCTTGGCCACACATGTCCCAGTTTGTGAAATAGTTGAAATTAACTGTCTCAAAGGTTCTATGAGATTCCTTCATCCCACCACTCCTGGTTTCCTTTTTTTATGAGGAATTATACAGTTTTTCTCTCCTTGTGGTGACTTCTTTCTGCAGAAAAGCAGGAAGAAAGAAAAATCTATGCATGCAATATCCCACCTTTTTCTATATACAGGATCCAAGGCAGCTTGCAAACACATAAAAAACAAATAAACAAGGTACATTCATACAAAAGTTTAAAAACAATTAAATAACAGTTCAGTTAAAATAACACAAGGTAAAAAATATATATAAAAAAATTAAAATAGAGGTTGAGCATCCCTTATCTGGAAATCTGAAATACTCCAAAATCCAAAATTATCCAGATGGCTGGCTGCAATAGTGTCACCTTTGCTTTCTGATTGGTTCAATGTCACAAACTTTGTTTCATACACAAAATTATTTACAATTTATATACAAATTAATCTATTTACAAATTAAATTTAAAAAATTGTTAAAATTATTTACAAAATTATGTACAATACCTTCAAGCTATGTGTATAAAATAAATCTGAAACATAAATGAATTTCATATTTAGACTTGGGTACCATCTCTATGGTATCTCATTATGTACGCATGTGCATATGTAGGTATTCCAAAATCAGGGGGAAAAATTGAAATCCAAAACACTTCCAGTCCCAAGCATTTCAGATTAAGACCATTTCCGCACTAGACTGTTACAGCGCTATTATTCCACCTGCAACATCCTATGGAATCCTGGGGTTTGCAGTTTGGCCCCTCCCGAAACTGCAAACCTCAGGATTCCATAGGATGTTGCAGGTGGAATAATAGCACTGTAACTGGCCAAAGGATACTCAACCTGTGTAGTAAGAAAAGATAAAAACAGACCAAAAAAGAGAGAGAGAGAGATAAAAACGTTGCCTCATTAAAAGCTCTTTTTGCCACATAAATTATAAGCCAAAGACCTGCTTGAATAAAAAGGGTTTCGCCTACTAGCGAAAGAAAAGGAGAGATAGAGGGCCAACCAAACCACCCACAGTGGGGAGTTCCATGACCTGGGAGCAGGTACCAAGAAGACACTCTCACATGCTCTCGCTCAGTGCACATCTGATAGTGGTGGGACCCGGATAAAGTCTTCCTTCAAAGATCTTAAAACCCAGGCAGGCTCATACAGGGAGATACAGCCTTTCATGACTCTCCAATGCCAAGGTCTTGTACAGAGGCCCCTCCACTTTCACCAGGGTTTGGGGCACAGAACCCTTGCAAAAGCAGAAAAGCAAAAAAAAAAAAACTCCTCTGCAATCCCAGTCTCATTCCATTCTGGGGCTCTCCCCTCCCACTCCCTTGCCTTTCGCCCTGGCACATGATCCTTCCTTCTCAGGGCTGGGGCCAGAGGCAAAGGGAATGCAAGGGGGAGCTCCACAGGGGAGAAGGAAGGTGCGCACATGTTTCCACCCACCATTCTCTTGCCTTTTGCCTAGGTGTGCTTGCTTTCCTTCTCCACACCTGGCAAAAGGCAAAGGAATGGGAGGAGGAGACGGTGGAAGGCATGTGTGCACCTCACACCTTTGAGGGGCTTCTCTCTAACCTGCAAACCCCAGGATTCCATTGGATCTTGAAAGTGGAATAATAGCACTACAACAGTGTAGTGCAGAAACGGCCTTGGTTGAATGAACATGGCAAAGATCTTTGTAATTCTATGAAGGAGTAAAGTTCATCTGCTGAGACGGTCAGCTTCAGTGCACGGAACAAGAGAGGACACCATCTTGTCCTTTACCCCGGCAGCAAAATGACTTGGCCCAAACACAAACAGCCTGTCTGGCCTAAGTAAGCATCCCGGTTAAGCTTTCGTCCTTGACTAAGCCATGGCGGTTATTTTTTTTTTAAAACAAGCTTAGGTGCAGTTGGACTTATGAGAGCATTTCATTTCGCTGTGACCATTTTTCAGACTTATTCTGGGATGTCCCTCAAAAACTATTGTCAGCCTCCTGGAATTATGAGAGTCTCAAATCAGATCTATCAATAAAGTCCTGCTGGGTGGGAGCGCAGCAGTTCCACTATTATCTTTATTTACAGGCTGGTGGCGGCTGCTTGAAACGGAGGCTTGATTCTCCCGAACGAGGACGGGAAGCCACTCGGGAACGTTGTAAATCCCTGTGGCACTTGAGATTTAGAAAATTGACAGTGAAGCGTCAAGGAGATGCTGTTTGTTGTTGACTGCATGGGAGGTCTGATCAAAGGAGACTTTAATAATAATAAAAAAAAAGGCCATGCCTCTCGTTGTCATTACTTGAGCAGACAATAAATTTTATGCCTATTGCATACATTGGCAAGAAAAAGATGGGAAATATGCGGAATGAATATTAAACCCAGATGTGTATACTCCAACGAGCCCTGAAGACTTTGCCTGAAAGGACTTAGTGGAGAGACACTTCTCATAATAGATTTGATCCCTCGGTCTGTCTGTCTCTGATACTTGGTTTTCAGAAGTCTCAAAACACCCAGATTGGGTCTTGTCTTCATTTTCAGCGATGTGCTATTATTTCGCTGTTTTTAACATGGATTCTGGGATTCTGGTTAAGCCTCTCTGGAATCTTTCTTCTCTTTTCTTAAAAAAGCGGTTTCTATATTTTGGAAGGTAAAGATAGATCTGAAGATGCGAGGAATCTGTGTCATCCCCTATATTGTTGAACGAAAACTCTCATCATTCCAGCACATCCTCCAGCATTGCACAGGTGAAAACTGGGACACGTGTGGCCAAGGAACATCAGAGTGAGGTCAAAATGGCAAAAGTTATTATGAGGAAGAACGCACAAACTAGGAGAGGCTGCAAGAGTTTGCTTTTGCCTGAGTCTACTGGGAAGGGCAAGATTCTGCCCCTTCCTCTCCTTTCCCCCCTGCTAAATTAATTGAATGATAATTACTTTTGCACATTGAACTTGGTTTGCAGCAACTGAAGTAAACTGAAAACAAAGGGGGAAAGCAAGAGGAGAGAGAAACTGGGACATTTTAAAGGTAATTGGAAAACTGGAGCCGTGATGGCACAGTGGTTAAATGCCAGTACTGCAAGCCACAAGGTTGTGAGTTCGATCCTGCCGGGCTCCAAGGTTGACTCAGCTTTCCATCCTTCTGCAGGTCGGTAAAATGAGCACCCAGCTTGTTGGGGCCATGTATAGAAATACATGCTATTTGTAAGTTGTTCACTGCCTCGATCCATATGGAGAAACGGGATACAAATAAACAATTAAAAAAACTGGCATGACAGATAAATAATTGGGATTGCCACAACCAAATTGGGATAATAATAATGTGTTCTAGGCAACTGACTGTACTGACTGGGGCTGATGAGAGCTGGTGCCCAGCAACATCGAACATAGGAAACCAGTCAGCTGCCTTATACGAAATCACAGCCTTTGTGCATCTAGCTTGATGTTTTCAGCTCACAGTAACTCTCTGGGGTTTCAGGCAGGACTCTACCCTAGACCTACCTCAGAATTGGGAACTGATTGGCCCTCTGGATCTTATTGGAATGCCATCCCCATGAGTCCTAGCAGGCATCTAATAATGAGCTGCTGGGAGCTGTAATCCAACAGCATCCAGGGGGCTACATGCTTCCCGTCATGGACATCTCTGATCCTTCCATACATTAATCAGGTCTGACCTTGCTTTAGCTTTGGTACTCAGCTGAGATCTGGGGCCCATTCACACCACACAATTATAGTGCTGTGATTCTACTGTAACTGCCATGGTTCATCCCATGGGATCCTGGAGTTTGCACCTTAGGGAGGGTACTTAGACTGAGCGGCTTTCCAGCCTTTGTGGACCCCCTGGGAGGACATCTCAGCCCCCCAGCCATTGGTAGACCTCAAGTTAAGAACCACTGGGCTAATGTGGTGTTCTCTCCTCTCTGAGGCCATTTCCACTCTACACTGTTCTAGTGCTATTATTCCGCTTTCAACATTCTGTGGCATTCTGAAGTTTGGAGTTTCCTGAGGCCAAAGAGCTCTCTGGCCGAGATTTCTAAATGCCCTTCCCTAAACTGCAAACCCCAGGATTCCATAGGATGTTGAAAGTGGAATAATAGCACTATAACAGTGTAGTGTGGAAATGACCTCACTTTCCCATTTTTAAGGCTCTTCTAAACTCACCTAAATTCTAGGGTTTCCCTGTAGAAATTTTGTGAGTTCTTCCTCATTAATAACTTTTGTTCTCTTGTTGCATGGCCATATCCTTCCAACCACACTCTGATGTTGATATTAGCTACATATGTCCCTGGTGGCGCAGTGGTTAAATGCCAGTACTGCAAGCCACAAGGTTGTGAGTTCGATCCTGCCGGGCTCCAAGGTTGACTCAGCCTTCCATCCTTCCACAGGTCGGTAAAATGAGTACCCATCTTTTTGGGGGCATGTATAGAATGTTTCAAAATACATGCTATTTGTAAGTTATTTGCTGCCTCGATCCATATGGAGAGGCGGGATACAAATAAATAATTAAATAAATAAATACGTTGGGGGCAGTATTGTTGTAGACTGAAATGGTAGCTGGTAGAGTCAAGCTCCTGGTAGCCTTTCCACTCGGCCAGTAAGCTGAAAGGGGACTACCGGAAGGTATTTTTTGCCATGTCTCTCCTCAAAGTAGAGGCCAACCCAAAGGGTGTGAGTAGGTGTGGCTGTGTTTTGCTTGGAAGATGGGATCAGAAGACCTTCACAGGATTCATCCAGATCTTGCAAACTCCACTGGAGTTAAAAATAGCCTTTAATCAGGCACTATGTGATCCACCAGTGAAGGATCCAAGCTTTGAGGTGTGTTCAGAGCAAAGCCTGGAAAAGTTACATTGTTGTGGCCATGCTGGCTAGGGAAGTTTGGGAGTTAACAGTCCAAAATGTAAGGTTTCATACCTGTGATTCAAGGATGTAATGACAGACCAATGAAGACAAAGGCCATTTCTGCACTAGACTGTTATAGTGCTATTATTCTACTTTCAACATCCTATGGAATCCTGGGGTTGCAGTTTAGGGAGAGGCCTCAAAGGGATCCTCAAAGGCCCCTCTCTAAACTGCAAACCCCAGGATTCCATAGGATGTTGAAAGTGGAACAATAGCACTATAACAGTGTAGTGCAGAAATGGCCAAACTTTCAAAATGCAAGAATTCTGAAAGATTATCCTGGGTTGGAAATGTTTACCCACATCTGTTTAGCTTGTATCCTTAGAAAAACTAATGTGATATATTAAATAATATGCTTAGGAAGGGGAAAAGATTAATAAAAATAAGAAATTGTTCATTAATGCCTTTGTGTCTCTTTAGTGGGGAAAGAAGTCTTTAGAAAGGGACCGTCATGAATTAAGTAATCTATTTTAATATGTGTGTTATAAAAATCTGTGAATTCTTTGCTGACTTGGGGGAAAAATTCTCTACATCTATATTTTAAGCAACCATATTTCCTTTTACTGTAAACTGGATGAGCTTCAATTAACAGATTCAAATGAGTGAGAAGGGAAAATAAATTCAATAGAAAATATTGTTTCCTATTCAAGGAACTTAAATTATAAAATTAATGTTGTATGGGTGTATATGCACAAACACAATAGATTTGTTGTTGTTGCTGCTGTGTGCCTCCAATGAGTTTCCAGTTTATGGGAGTCTTAAAGCAACCCTGTTGCAGATTTTCTTTGCTAGATTGGTTCAGAAGAGATTTGCCATAGCCTTCCTCTGAGGCTGAGAGAATGTTATGTTCCCATGATCACTCAGTGGGTTTCCATGGCCAAGCAGGGGTCTCCCTCAAATCACTACTCTATGCTGGCTCTGAGTTATAGGTTACATGTAGTGGTACAGCTTGGAGGGGGGGCGGGGGCCCACGGCGTGCAGGGGCGGGGGCCCACGGCGTGCAGGGGCGGGGGCCCACGGCGTGCAGGGGCGGGGGCCCACGGCGTGCAGGGGCGGGGGCCCACGGCGTGCAGGGGCGGGGGCCCACGGCGTGCAGGGGCGGGGGCCCACGGCGTGCAGGGGCGGGGGCCCACGGCGTGCAGGGGCGGGGGCCCACGGCGTGCAGGGGCGGGGGCCCACGGCGTGCAGGGGCGGGGGCCCACGGCGTGCAGGGGCGGGGGCCCACGGCGTGCAGGGGCGGGGGCCCACGGCGTGCAGGGGCGGGGGCCCACGGCGTGCAGGGGCGGGGGCCCACGGCGTGCAGGGGCGGGGGCCCACGGCGTGCAGGGGCGGGGGCCCACGGCGTGCAGGGGCGGGGGCCCACGGCGTGCAGGGGCGGGGGCCCACGGCGTGCAGGGGCGGGGGCCCACGGCGTGCAGGGGCGGGGGCCCACGGCGTGCAGGGGCGGGGGCCCACAGACCAGGATACCCCAAAAACATTGCCACCCAGGGCAAACTGCCCCCATCACCCTCCCATCACTGTGCAACTAGTTACATGTATATAATTGTTTTCCTATGATATTTCAATTTTATTTGTGACTTCAGTGGTTTTTTAGTTACAGAGAAGAGGTGTGTGTGTGTGTGTAGTCTCCCAGTGTGTCTTTGATATAACATACTGCTACTTGGAGCAGTTATACTTTAAGTTGATTATTATTACCGGGCTCTTCCAGGTGGGTCTAATGAAATGTGGCTTCTTGAAATATTGGTCCTTGGATTTTACAGGGTTTCAGTGGTCCTTGTTGCCTCCACTATTTGTTCCATTCTTCTGGGGGATTATGTGTAGCTATTTCTTAGCTCTGAGCTGGCAGCACCTTCAAAAGTTATTTAGGGTGTGATTTAAAAAAACCTGAATTTATTCTTTGATTTTTTTCCTTTTATTATTTCATAATACCAAAGCAAAACACAACTACAACGTAGATACTCATTGACTTTAACGATAAATTGACTTTTGTCATTTGCCATATTACCACTATATGAAAAAATATATATTAAGCACTTATATATTTGTACGGGGAAAAAGTACTGAAATATCAATAAAAATTATTTAATATCTGTTGTCTGTAAACTATAGCTATTATAGTTGGAGTGCTGTACTGAAAAAGTACCATTTTGCTCATGTTCTGATATGTCTCAGAATTAAAAAGAAACCCACTCAGGAATGGGAGTAAAATGTTGCAGCTGGTGCTGGGAATTGCCAGAAAATAATCCAGAACAGAAATTTTGGCTGGCTTTTTCTATTGTAGTTGCAGATTTGTAATCTAGATTTATGGATCCATAAGTGCTCCATGTTCAGTAAGACTTCATAAATGTCCCCACAGCACCATTGCATGAAGGAAATCTGTTCAGCTGCCAGTTAGGGTTCAGGGAAGACCAAGTTCCCAGTCTCCTCCCAAGAGAATCTGTGACAATCAGAAGCAGGACCCCATCAAAATTTGTCAAGGTAGCCTCATTTGCTGGTGGAAGGGGACTGGAAATGTGATCTTCCTTTTGCCCTAACCAACTTCTGAATGGACCTCCTTCACCTGGTGCAGATACTGATTGTTAAGGTGGGCTTGGAAGATGAGGTCAGGAGATGTTTTTAGGCACTTACCGCACTACACCGCAATCCCACGACATCCTGGCGTCAACTGGCAGTGCCATTGCCAGGATGAGATTGTATCCTGGATGCTCCCCACCATACCTGGCCAGCTGCAGGTAGATGGTAGCATTCAGGACACGCTCATTCCTTTCCCAGTGCAGCTGGCCTCTTCTGGCGCTGCACTGAGGGAGGAAGCGCTTTGATAACACCCTTCCTGCATGGCCCCATTGAATGCAATCGCGTGTGAAAGGGGCCTATTGCCGGATTAGTATAACGTGTGATCACAAAGGCTGGAGACACGACAGGGGTGGGGCTGTGACAACATCATGCAGTAACACGTGTCACTTCAACGCATCCTCATTCCAGGATGAGGCCGTAAGTGCGGTAAAGGCCATAGACGATTTCCACGCTACATTCTTATAGCACGATTATTCCACTTTCAACATCCTATGGAATCCTGGGGTTTGCAGTTTCGGGAGGGGCCAGGATTCCATAGGATGTTGAAAGTGGAATAATTGCGTTATAAGAGTGTAGGGGGAAACGGCCATAGTTACACAAAAGTGATTAAGCAGCTGATATAGAATATTGTGTGCCCGAGATAGTCTGTAAGAACAATTTATAATGCAATTTTTTTTTTTTTTTACAAAAAACATCAAAGGCAAGTAAAAACTGTAACTGAAAACACAATGGAAAAATCAGAAGCAAAAGTAGATTTGGGCAGCAACCTGCTACACAGCTGTAACAAAGGAGTAGCAGCAGCAACAGCCGCGATGAATAACAGTGTTAAACCAGATGTCTGTCCTAACAAGTAGTTTTTCCTCCACTGAATGAAGGGCAACCTGAAGTACGAAGACAGCCAATTAGTTATTTACACAGGACCCAATGCTGGTTACAATATGAATTATATAGCCAAATATAGCTAAAATTCAGCAAATCAAGTCTAAACTCTCCCAAGAATCCAAGATGACTAAACCGAAGCTGCCGTACGTTGAACACATCGTGAGATGACATGAGTTATTAGAAAAGACAATGATGCTTGGTAAGGTTGAAGGTAGTGAGAAAAGAGGAAGGTCACGTCATTGGTGGATAGACTCAAGGAAGGAAGACATGGCCTTGAGTTTGCAAGACCTGAGCAAGGCTGTGGATGTGGTGTGGGGGGGGAGGGAGGTTGGAAGTCCCTCGTTCATAGGGTCACCAAGGCTGATCTGATGACAGTTTAAACACAAATAGCTAAAACCCATGTGCTATTAGAGAGATTTTTTAAAAAATTACATATCCTATTAAACTCAAGCACTGACTTAAAACGATTTCAAAATATTTTGTAAAAATGTACAGGGAAATAATACAAGAGCCCCTCCCCTTTCCCATGAAAACACCCTTCTGTGTGAACATGATTGCCTCATAGGTCTGAATTGCTGTCTGCTAGTGCCATGTTTGGTACATCCACTAAATTGCAGTGATGACTAAGCCAGGGGCAGGCAACTGGTGGCCTTTCAGATATGGATCCTCAGTTCCCATCGGCTCCATCCTGCCTGGTCAATGATGAAGGTTGATGTGGGTTGTACTCCAGCAAAAGCTGGAAGGGCCTGAAGCTAAAGAGTCCTCAAAGGAAAAGCAATGGTGTGGCAACTGGAGTTGCAGACAATGGCCAGTACAATGTTCTGTATCAGCTATTTACCCTAAAGGCACCAGATCCCATCTGATCTCAGAAGCTAAGCAGGGTCAACATTGGTTAATACATGGATGGGAGACTGCCAATGAATACCAGGGACTATAGGCTTTATTTTAGAGGAAGAAACTGGCAAAGCCACCTCTGAGAATTCTTTGCTGAAGAAAACCCAGTGAAATGTATGGGGTCACCATAACCTAAAGGACAACTTGAAGGTACATGCACTCACGCACACCGCTAAATAATCTCACCCGGCCTGATTCCCCTCACCCCCAAACTGATAGAAACATTATTTACCCATGCTCCAATCACCAACAGAATGGACCTTTTTCTCCTCCTGCACTTAATGCCTGGTAAAGTAGGTGGCATACCTTGCCTTTGAGACCCTGACAGTGAAGAAGAGGATTCTGAATCTGAGGCAGAAGCTTCCCCAGAAGTTTGCTCAGTTGAAAATAACAACCAACAGTAGGGGCAACAAGTATCAGAAAATGAAACAACACAGACTCTTACCTTGTTGGAGGAGAGAGGACACCAGAAAGAAGGTCGCAGCCATTCAGCTCATTTAAGTAGCAAACAGGCTTTAATGAAGGAACACCTGTGGTAACATTATTAGCCTACAAAAGGCAAACAGCTGGCCCATCTCTTCCCAGGATTGATAACTGATCTTTCTGGTGGTTCAAGCCCTGTGTTGTCTTGAATCCTGACTGTTTTGGACCTCTGCTTGTTTGATGCTGATTTGGATTTGCCTTTGCGGGTTTGTTTGCCTTAGAACTTTCATTCTTGATGTGAACCTTGTTTGGCCTACTCCTGCTCTTGCCTCTGTGAGTAAGCTCAGCCCTGCTGGTTTGCTAATTGGTTGCCTTATGTGCCTGGGACATGCCAGAAGGTTGGGAAGGGGAATTATGATAATGACAGTGTTGCAACAGTGAATAAGCAGTGACTGTGAATATGAAACAGTTACACAGATGTACTTATCCATAACTGTTCCATATTCACAATATGCAAGTAGTTGATACCAAATACTGTCCCATAGCTGAAGACAGTCATGGTTCATATTCTTACTCAGCTGTAATGATCAGTGGGTGGCCTTAAACCGAGTAAAGATCAGTGGGTGGCCTTAAACCTGTCTCTCAAGCTAGCCTACCTCACAAGGTTGTAGTGAGAAAAGAATGATTTGGGGAGAACATCTCTGCCACCTTGAACAACTTGGAGGAAAGGTGATATATTAGTTCAATAAATAAGGCTATAGTGTGACCAGCAATTCTCAAATGCCCTGTTTCCAGGGAACCCAGAACTATTTTTAAGATGGAGGGGCTCAATGATGGAAACCAGATTGTTATTGATTTTGCCTCCTTAACAGGTGCTTGCAAGGGAAGGGAAATTACTACTCCCATTTGTTGTTGTCCAAGCACACTTAAAAATAAAGACTTTTTTAAGCATAAGGGTGTATTGAGAAGTGTCCTCCATGTGTTCAGTATAGCTTACTCCCAAGTAAATGTGCACAGGATGGATTGTATTATTGTTCCTTGGAGGACTCAATGACAAATATTTGTCTTAATATTTCTTAATGCTTGATCATCTGGTTCACTTCTGAACGATAATTCCCAAGGAGGCTCAAATACATAGCAGTTTTGGGATTCTAGGTTTGCAAGATCATTCTGGAGAATGGGAGTCTCAGCTTCCAAACCTAAACTTGGGAAGTCGAGCCCCTCTGCTTCCCTGTTCCAGAATACATGTAAGTTCTGGCAGATCCTTTAATCCAATGTGTCCATCACAACACTAGAAGTCTTCCCACCAGCTGCCTGGACTCCTGGAGAGATGCCAAGGACCCCTGTGCCCCATGGACTCCAGGAACAAACAAGACAGTGAATTGATTTATTTTACATTGAGGGGTAGAAATTTAAGAGTTGATGAGGGGATTCTGGTCATTGTAGCAAAAAATAGTGGTTGAGATCCAACATTGGGAGACATAGCTACCACTACATATGCCTGTAGCTACCTCCCTGGATGCTACCCCACAAAACCCTACATTTTAAGCCATGCAACCCCCCCCCACAGGAATTTCTGTGGCACTAGAGAGCAGGACAGGAAGGGATGATGTGTCCAGCCCTCTCTCAGTAGCAAAGAGTACTATAACAGGCAAAGACCATCACTGTGATGGTACAATAGTAGAAGTGAATTGGTGTAATTATTGTGTAATGTGGACTTACAGCATTGTAATTACTAAACAGCACTGCATCTGGTAACTTTTCTGAGCTCTGATCTGGAGGGGGTCCTTTTTTTACCCTAGTCCTTGGAAAAATGAATCAGGATAGTTTGAAAACTTCCAAGAGATCTCAGATGATTTCCAAAGGCAACCCTGAAAAAGCTCTTCTATTTGGTGTTTTTCATGGGGCTTATAAGAAGAGGGAGGAAAAGTTAAAGCTTGCATATACTGCCCACAATTTCCCCATTCAGCATCATTTTGAAATTTAGCTGGTCATATGGGTTTTTTGCTTGTGAGTCTGTTGCCATGTTATTCTCCAATCAGGCCTGAAACTGGAACCATTTCCACGCTAGACTGTTATAGTGCTATTATTCCACTTTCAACATCCTGTGGAATCCTGGGGTTTGAGGCCTCTCCCTAAACTAAAGCCCCAGGATTCCATAGGATGTTGAAAGTGGAATAATAGCACTATATAACTTCTGACATTGTAAAACAGTGCCAGTTCGATGGTGTGAAATGGTTAAAGCAACCAGGAAGTGTTAATGATATTCTGCAACCAGGTACTGCAAAATAAGCTGAGGACAGGTGCAAACAATTGCCAGTGTGGATAATCAAGGATCACCATAATGATATGCAATAGCAGATGTCTTGCAGGCCAATTCTACCTCTCCCTCAAATGCCTACACAATATATTTTATCTTTAAAAATCCAGATACAAATATCTACCTTTTGTTAGCCCTTCTTAGAAGGGGTGGAGGAAGCAAGGAACTGAAACGTTAACATAAAACTCCATTTTCTTGAACTGTGTCTCACGGGGGCAAATGTTCCAGCAACAAATCATAACGTATGTATTACTTCATTGTTTAATTAGAACTTAATGTTAGTGCCGTTAACTTTTTGTGTGTTAATCTGCAGAGCTGGCTATTTATGGGCAAATAATTATGGGAGTCATAATTTTTTTTTTTGGTAGTAAAGGACTTCTGACAGTGCAATTTAATTAAAAGTGATTTCTTAATTAACTGGAACCTGATACTCTTTCTCAGCTTTGTTAGGGATCCAGCATGTTCAAGCAAATTATTACCATCTGTATGAACTAAATAGTAGTAGTAATAGGGTGTGTGTGTATACTTTTGCTCTGTGCACAGTTAGTCTGTGTATATCTTATGTTTATTGTTATAGTTCTCTTTCTTTAGAAAGAGCTTAATTAATGAAGACTCTGGGCATTTCCGCACTGGACTGTTATAGTGCTATTATTCCACTTTCAACATCCTATGGAATCCTGGGGTTTGCAGTTTTGGGAGGGACCTCAACGGCCAGGATTCCATAGGATGTCGAAAGTGGAATAATAGCTCTATAACAGGCTAGTGTGGAAATGGCATCTCTGACAGAGTTCCAAAAACCTGACTCCCTTCACTTGGTCCCATTGGTCTTCAGAACCATGCTACAGACAGTGGCATTGTGGGAAATTAAAATGGCTGTGGATAGCTGAGCTGCTACCTGTTTCCACTTCCAAGTGATTAGTCCTAGTTTTTTCTTTCCTTCTCCCTCTTTCTCTCACTTTCTTCAATTGGTGCAAACTGAGTTCCAAGTGCAAAAGTGGTTTGGATTCAATTGACTCAGAAGACAAGGAAGAGATGAAGGCACAGAATCTTGCTTTTCCCAGCAAGCTCAGGGGACAGCAACCTGCTTGTCTATTCTTCCTCATTAGTAACCTTTGGTGTTGTGATCACACATTAAAATTTCTTGGCCACACATTGTTACCATACCCTACCACCCTTCCTATGAGAGATGCAATTTTCATAAATTGGAAGTATTAATGACTGGTGAACATAATTGGAAAACCCCCACACAGCGGGTTTGTGCTAATCCCTTCTGGCTCTTGTCATGCTTGAATACAATAAAAGACAAACTGCTCAGATTGGTGAGCAATCGGAGACCATCCCTTGATCTTACCCTACTAAGATCCTCCCTATGCATCCTACTTGGAAGAACATTAAGGGATTGTCATGAGCCCCATCAATGTTTTTTCACTCCAGAGTTAAAGCAATCAGCCCATTCCAGACCCCTTTGGGAAAGCCATGATGGCTTTGTCAACACAAGTTTCAACCCCAGCCAATTGTCGTATGTAGTACAGAGTATGTAGTCCAGGTTGCCGCTCTCCCATGCTGTCTGAGCCCCTCTGCTGAGACCTCCTTCAAGGTTGGTTACTGTCACCCTTTTCACTTCTAATCCCTCTCTATCCAGCCTTTCTTGCCTCACTTTCCAATAGCCTTGTATCGTTCTTAAGAGTGTCTGATTCCTTTTGTGTTGGTCAATTCAGATAAAATACTTTGTTTAATTTTAACTCAAGTCCTCTCCACAGTTAGCACTGGTGTAAATAGGTACATAAAGCCCTGCTGTTACCTTCCTCTTGCCTCCTTTGAATTCCCCCAGATTCTAAGGATATGCTGGCATGGTGGGTGGACCTCAATGTCCCCCCCTCTTAGGGTAACAACATGTCCCAGTTTTCCTCTATGAAATGTTGATGGGTATGCAAGGTACTATATAACATTTTGTGTCATGTTTTAAACTAATGTTTAGTTTGGCCTTCAAATTATTTTATATATATATATAATATTTGTATCCCGCCTCTCCACATGGATCGAGGCGACAAACAGCATGAAATACATTATACATTACAAATAGCATGTATTTCTGTACCACTTATCAGCTAAGCGCTCTCTGAGCTGTTTACAATGTGTTTTTAGCTAATTGCCGCCAACGAGCTGGGTACTCATTTTACCGACCTGCGGAAGGATGGAAGGCTGAGTCAACCTGGAGCCCGGCAGGATCGGACTCACAATCTTGTGGCTGCAGTACCGGCATTTAACCACTGTGCCACCAGGGCGCCATTGCCAGACATCAATAACCTACCATTTAATTTTACAGTAATTCCGATACAAAAGCAGGATTACAAGTTAAAGAGAGAGACAGAGACTCATTTTTTGTCTCCTTGCAGTCCAGTCCAGCCAGCCCCAGGATTCCATAGGAGGTTGAAAGTGGAATAATGGCACTATAACAGGCTAGTGCGGAAATGGCCTCTCTCTCTTACACAGACAGAACGTATTGCTTTTTTCAACCATTTCACGAAATCCTTGTTCATCCTCTTATCTATGACGCCAATCGAGAAGTTGTTAAACTGAAACTTTACAGCTATGTTATGTCTTTTCATTTATTTTCATGAAAATTGAATTACGGCAGCGTACCTGTCTCGGGCATATTAACAAAACAATTCATGTATAGAGATAGCTTAGGAACATGTGGTTCTTTCCTGCCAAGAATATCATTTTTTTAAAAGCATAAGCAGGAAGGATAATTTTTTTTCTTCCTCAGAGATGAGTATATCTCTCAGTGTAATGTTGCATACAGACTGGAGATTGCCTCTCCTATTGAATTGTATAATGAAAAATCAATCAGTTTAATGGTTGACAAACTTTGACATTCAAATAAAAATGTTCCTGGTATTTTCATCAAAGACCTGTAGGCAAAAACTAGATGCAGTGACTTTAATTTATGCAACAGTGGATGTCTGCCAAAACATTGTACAAATGACTGTATAATGAGGCAATAATAACCATAAAGGAAGAGGGGTACAAAAAAAAACCCTAACGAAAGGCCAAGCTTCCTTAGTTTTTAAGTGATTATAGAAATTTGCCAAGCTCTACAGTACGAAAAAAGCTCACTTTTCCTAGTGCTTTCTTTACAACTCCAAACTTATTTTGAGAGCAATATGTCCAAGCCATCAGACATGTATAATGTGATAGATTGTGCCCAATTATAGTTGGTTGTGATATTACATACAGGGGTTCTGAACACCTTGCAATAACCAATGGAATGTTCTCCCATTTGTACTGTATTTTACATAAACCGAGACAAGGGGAAATGCATGATTGTTTAGCACCGACAGTGCAATTCAGAGTCCGTTCAGACTTTCCTTTGCTGTATGAACGTCCTGTATAGAATTCCTCATTTCCTTCAGTGGAGGGAATAGTTTGATGAGCGCCAAAACCTACCAGGTAGTAAATGCAACTATTGAGGGAGGCTCAAGAATTTCGTTTAGCCCACATTTAAAAGTGTACCAAACTAGTCAGATTCTGTAGTTATCTGAATGTTTGTGGCACATCTTTCAGCTTAAAAAGCAGATCAAACTGTGTTACCAAATGCATGTTTTACAAAATAAAATGATGCATCCTGATTGGGTGCTCTTTTAACTGATGTATATTAATGAGAATCAGCATGGCACAGTGGTTTGAGCACTGAACTATGACTCTGGAAAGCAGGGCTAGATTCCCTGTTCAGCCATGGAAACCCACTGAATAATAACCTTGGGCAAATCATTCTCTCTCAGACCCAGAAAACCCCATGATAAGTTCATCTTGGACCATTTCTGCACTAGTGTGTTATAGTGCTATTATTCCACTTTCAACATCCTATGGAATCCTGGGGTTTGCAGTTTAGGGAGGGGCCTTTAGACTTCTCAGCCAGAGAGCTCTTTGGCCCCAGTAAACTACAAACCCCAGAATTCCACAGGATGTTGAAAGTGGAATAATAGCACTATAACAGGCTAGTGCAGAAATAGTCCTATTGTCACCATAAGTTGGAAATACTTGAAGATCCACAACAACAAATTATATTTTAATCTTTTTTTCATGCTTTAATTATATTGTTTTTGTTATATTATTTTTGTCAGCTGCCTTGACTGCTGTTTTTGGCAGAAAGCTAAATAAAATAGGGAAATGAATTAACACAAATGTGGATTTTCGCCATAAAATGTTTATACTACCACAGTGCAAATGATTTTTTTAACCTCTGTGGATTTTGAACTCATGCAATAGGATGGAATATCTCCATCACTCTGATTGCTGTTGAATTTGTTCAAAAGTAGACCTACAAGGTAGTTCTGCTTGCAAGATCTCTTGCGACCTGCCAAGTTCTTGAACAATGTCTCAATATTTCATCACAATTTAGCAATTAGAGTTTTGTTTTTATAAACAAGGGATTTCCTGCAGCAACAAATATCCCAACAAAACTAATGACATTTGGGCATGATGTCATTGTCATCATCTTCATCTTCCTCCTCCTCTTTTCCAGGAATGTAACATTGCTACAAAAACATCCTAACACTTTTGGTGGGGGGGATATGATGTAAAGAAGCTACAAGAATCTGGCATTTAGTAGGTTGACATCAGTTTTGGGTTTTCATCATAGGTACATTGGAAGAATGGGTTAGAATTGCAATTACAAGGTCAACTCAAATTTAACTTCCTTACAACAAAACTTACCTTTTAATAAAAGTGTTAATTTAATTTATTTAACTCAGGTAATTCCATTAATTTTTCTATCCATCCATTTATCATAAGGATTTTTTAACTTTTTCATATTTTTTTTTTGCTTAAGTTCAATCTTGTGGCTCTTATGATGTAACATACATCATGATCTCTTTCCACTATATTCTCATAGTCCAACATATTTAATAGAAATTATTCTGGTCTGAACTTTAAGTTGTTTTTCAAAATTCCAAGACGAAGCTAGTTTTCAGCCAAAATTTTAACAAACAACAGCAAAGACTCCCACTCACCTAGGATTCTCCTTTGTCAGCTTCTGATACTCAATACCTGGTGGTGCAGTGGTTAAATGCCAGTACTGCAAGCCACAAGGTTGTGAATTCGATCCTGCCGGGCTCCAAGGTTGACTCAGCCTTCCATCCTTCTGCAGGTCGGTAAAATGAGTACCCAGCTTGTTGGGGGCATGTATAGAAATGTTTCGAAATACATGCTATTTGTAAGTTGTTCGCCGCCTCGATCCATATGGAGAGGCGGGATACAAATAAATAATAATAACAACAACAGTAGTATAGGGCAGAAATGGCCTAAATCCTAAATTTCACTGCAGAAACCGTGGGAATGTTTTACTCTTGTATGCTATATCACTGTCCTATTTGAATCAGAAAATAGCTGTAGATGAGGATTTCATGCCCTTATTGCCCTGTTTCATGAACTGACTTCTATGGGGGCTTCATACAATATCCACATCCTGTTGTAACCCTCTCCTTTTTCTCTCTAATCCTTTTTTTTTTTTCCCCTTATGGGAAAAAATCCATTAAGGAGGAAAAAAAAACTATCAGAAAACGAGCACAGTGCCTTCTGTTTGCTAGTGTGAAGAACCCTTTGTCTGGAAACGGCCACAAAGTAAATTCTGAACATTTCTACTCAGAAGGAAGTCCAGACGAGTGACATGATGCACGGGATTCCGGTGCTGGAAATGTGATGACAAACCAACTGATAGGTTTTTATGGCTCTCGCCCTTTCTTTTTGTACTCTGGAGTGTGCTTTCTCAGCATCAATACTCAGAACTGTTTGCTACCCTCCCTCTGTGTCAGCAGCAAAACTGGAAGGATTTTCTGTCACCTGCTTTGCTGTCAGCAGAACAAGGGGGGGGGTGTTAAAAAAGAAACAACCCCAAAAGTACAGAAACATAATTTCACTGCTAACATAAGTATCAAAATGATTTACCTGTCTGTCCTGCTTCACTTTCATCTCAGCTTCCAGGGCCTTCATTCATCAATGTTTTATTTAGACGCATATATCTCATTTTTACAGAGTTGCCTTCTCACGATCTCTCCCCTACCAGATGGTTGTGTCGCCCGTTTGCTTCTTCATCCCGGGGATGAGAAATATGTCCAGGCTGCCGGTGGGGTTTGGCTTTAACTGTATTTCATCACTGTTTTTCTAGGCAAAGAACAAAGGCCTCTGATCCTGTAACAAAGAAGGGTAAGGTGAGCCATGGGTCTGTGCTGTCCAAGCGTCATAAACTCCCCAACTGTCCTGATTTGGCAGAAATAGTCCCAGTTAATCCCCAGCTATCCCACTTTTTATCTGATTTTGAAAGGTCCCAGTTTCTTCTCTCCTCCCACTTTCCCCCTCAGCTTACTTTAGTTGCTGCAAACTGTCTTCACAGTGCAAAAGTAGTCTACACCAGTGTTTCTCAACTAGGGGCCATATGGCACCCTGGGGGCCTCCAAGATATTCCAAGGGGGCCACAGGTGAAACCTGTGTAAATGGGGGGGCACAGCATGAGACTAGGGGGCCACAGAGGGAAGTGAAGAAAACAGAGAAGTGACTGAGAAAAGAAAACAGAACAGAAAACAGAAGTAGAGTGAAGTTACCGTGCTTTCCAGGGGATGGATCGCCATGCATGCTCTGCGAAAATGGCGCTTCTGCTTCCTTCTCCCTCCCACTTCTGTGCTCTATTGCTGCACGCACCAAGCTGTCCATTTCTCATTTGCCATGGGCAAGATGTGTGGCTGCAACAGTGTTAGTTTGTAGGGTGCTGTTTTTTCATGCAGGTATTACTGTGAAAGGTATGTTGCTGCATGTAAGAACCTTGCTTCTTTCTGGTCATCAAGCGTAAGGGTCTCACTGATCGAGAAATACTTAAAGTATACATTTTTATGTAATAGTATTTTGTATAAATTATAAATGAAACATGTTCTATTTACAAACAAAACATTTAAATAACTACCTTTCTACGAGTAGGACAGGGTGCCTTTCTACCAGTAGGACGGGGGGGGGGACACAGGAAGGAAACAAGGTCAGAAGGGGGCCACAGTTGGAAAAAAGTTGAGAAACACCAGTTTACACTCAACTATCTCAGCGGAGGAGAAAAGAGAAGAAAGGTATACGATATTGCCCTTTCCAGGAGTCACAGCCAAAAGCAAATTACTGCACCCTCTCTTACTTTATGCGTTCTTCCCCATTAATCACTTTGGTCATCTTGACCATGTTCTGTAGTTGCTTGGCCACACAGATTCCAGTTTTCATCTGTGAAAGGTGAGTACGGTGGCAGGCTTTTCAGAGGACAGTTCCCTCTTTGGAGATCTCCTGTACTGATTGAGCTCTCCAGTTTAAACTTGCCACTGTCATGCCCTACCTTGGAGACCCTGACAGTGAGGAGAAGGAGGAAGATTCTGAATCTGAGGCAGAAGTTTCCCCAGAAGTTTACTCAGTGGAAAATAACAACCAGCAGAAGGGGCCTGAGCAGGGAGAACAAATATCAGAAGATAAAACAGCACAGACTCCTACCTTGTGGGAGAGACGATGCCAGAAAGAAGGTCTCAGCTGTTCAGCTGGTTTAAGTAGCAAAGGGGCTTAAATGAGGGAGCACCTGTGGCAACACCATGTAATATATAAAAGTAAAGTTTGTGAATTTGTCTGTGTCAGGCAGGTGAAGACCTCGTATGATTGGCTGTGTCAGGAGAGAAGACCGGCTGCCTTTGAAGATTCTATGGGATCCTGGGGTTGGCAGTTTAGGGAGGGGCCTTTAGAATTCTCAGCCAGAGAGCTCTTGGGCCCCAGTAAACCCTAGAAGTCCACAGGATGTTGAAAGTGGAATAATAGCACTGTAACAGAATAGGGCAGAAAGGCCCTTAGTCTTGTGAAGTGTACAGAGAGACTGCAAACACAAGGAGAGACTTGTAAGTCCCTATTAATACTGGTATAGGGCAGCAGCAAATAATCTTGTGAATAATAGCAAATCCATGAATGCTAAACCCATGGATGCGGAAGAGTGACTGTATTCATATTCTACCTTTTTCCAGGCCAAGCAGCTTGCGAAGGCAAAGGCCCTTTCCGCACCGGCTTATTAAAACGGCGCAGAGCGACCTCCAATGGAGGTCTTCTGCACTGTGGAGTGGACTGGGGTGGACTACTTTTTGTAGTTCTGCACCTCAGTCTGCTCCGGAGCGACTGGAGCTGGTCGTGCAGCGTGCTTTTTAAAAACCTCTTTTAAGAGGTTTTTTAAAAGTACGGAGCGCATGACCCCGTGTCACTCTGTTGCCGTGCTCCGGTGCAGATTTGCAGGCGCGCACTAGTGCGTGCCTCCAGATCTGCCAGGGATGGGTTTTAGGCTGGAGAGCTTTCTCCGGTTGGTGGAGAGCCGCCACCAACCAGAAGCTGCCATTTTGGATGCTGGAGCAGTGCAGAGCGACGAGCTCGCACTGCTCCTAGTCCCAACGGACTCGCCTGGACCCACCAAAAAGCTAGTGAGTAGCGGCAGGGAGCATTTCCCTCGCTGTGTGCAGAAAGGGCCAGAAACAGATGCAGCTTTAAAATTTGCATTACATAAGAGATAAAAATATCGTTAAACCGTGAACAGAATTCTAAGCAAATAGAAGCAGGACAATTGACAAGAAAATTAACAAATATACACAGTGCGGCTCAACAGGCCCTTCCTCCATTGTGATGCTCTCAAAGACCTGCTGAAACAAAGAGGTCTTCTCCTGCTTGTTGAAGGACAGCAAAGATGGCCCCAGCATAATCTCTTTAGAAAGGGAGTTTCAGAGCCTGGGAGTGGCCACTAAGAAGGCCCTCTCCCATATTTCCGGATGTACTTATGAGGGTGGTGGGACAAAGAGAATGGCGTCTATGGAAGGCCTCAGGACATGGGCAGGCTTATATGGGAGAATATGATCCCTCAGATTACTGGATTTTTTTTCTGGTAATAGTATACAGCACAATCGCAGCAGCTGGGAATGCGACAGAGCGAGACCTCAATGATGTCATGTGATGGCACACTTCGTGGACCGGCAACAATGCATTCCCATGCTAGGATGGTGCCGTTGTGTGGAAAGGACCTATGTTGTTCTCTTTCTAGTTTTAAGCCCCACAGAGTAAGGTTTATGAATCTGCGTCCCCTGCCTAGAGCTCAAGAGATGGAGCTATGAGTGGATTGTGCTCATAACGTGCTCGTCCATCAGAAGGCATGACAGGTGACAGGAGAGGAGTAAAAATCCAAAGCTGAAGGTATTAAGAGTTCCTCGACACATTTTCCCAGAGCATTCTAATAGGATATGAAGACAGTTGGGCATCACTTATACGAAGCCCAGAGAGCGAGCCATGATTTCCTTGATGGAGTGTCCTCACCAGGTCATCTGTGGCTTCGCTTATGGTCTCTGCTAAGAAAAACTACCTCTCCAAAGCAGAGAACATTCCTAGAAATGAATATGAGCTCTTGCAGCATAGAAATGAGGATGTTCAATTGCCGTGGCACCATTTTTCTCTGCCCTGCAAGAGAGGAGCTGTGGTGATAGATGCAAGTTGCAAAACCAACACTTCCTCCTCAAGTCCTGTGTATATCGACAGAATACTGAAATGGTACTGTGGGTGAGGTGCAGGATTTATCTAGCTATGTGACTGTATTGTTTTTTGTGTGTGACTCTGTTATGCAGGAAAGCTTGAAAACAAAACCAGAGCAAGTGCATGAGGTGGTTGTTTAACATTTCTATATACGGGAGGTTCTCTTTTTTGTGCTTTACAAAGATTTGCATTTACTCTATTGCTGCTGTTGTGTGCTTTCATGTTGTTTCTGACTTATGGTAACCCCAGACTCATGGGTTTTTGGGAGGCTGAATATGATGCACCCAAGGTCACCCAATGGGTTTCCATGGCCAAGTGGGTAATCGAAGTCTGGTCTCTAGGGTTGTAGTCCAGTGCTCAAACCACCACACCATGTTGGCTCTCTAGCCCTGATAAAATTATTTCACGCTAACTTCTCTTGAGCTCTGTGTAATATGACCAGCATGGGACAGAGGATAGAGTTGGTCTAAGACTTGAGAAATCCTGGTTCTAATCCCCGTCTGTCAGCTTGACCTATCTCACAGAGCTGTTGTAAGAATAAAGAGGAGAGGAGGTGAGCAATTTACACTGCCTCAGTCTCACTGGAGTAAAGGTAGGATGCCAATTTAACAAATAAACTAGAGGGTTCTTTCAGGTTGGTTTAATGAGGCAGGAGTTTTGGGGAGGGCTTTGCTGGTTGTTGCTCCTGTGTGCACTTGTTTCATTCTTTTTGGGGACAGATTGTAGTAGTTTCTTGGATCTGCACTAGGACTCTCCCAAAGATTTCCTTTCCTGTCCTTAAAAGTCAGATCTTGGTTTGCTGACATGGTCCTATGATCTGAAGGGAAAATTCCCTTTTCCTGCTTCTAAAACGAGATCAGGGAATAACACAAATTGAACTTGTGGGGATTCCATTCCATAGCTTTGGAGACACCCCAGAAAAGTCCCTGTTCCTGGAAGATGACAATTTTATTCTAGAAGATGGAGAAAGATCAAGGTCAGAATCACTTTATGCATACACAGACCTTGTCTGAACCCAACGCTATTCCAGGCAGCTGCAAAGGCCTATGGGTCCATTACTAAGATGTAAGTGAGGAAGGTGACCTGGTAGTAGGAGTGACTCTCATGCCTTTGCAATTTGTGCATTAGAGAAAAACAATGATGTCACCTTTGACAGAGCAGTTCCATTGGTTTCCAGGTGCAATTCAAGATTTTATGTGCTGTATGTTTCTAAATGCACATTGTAATAAAATAGCATTGTGATGCTCTATTATACAGTAATATTTTGATGTACAAATCTTTATCAGTCTTTCCCTGTTATGTCGAGAGCCAAATATGCAAGCTAAATCTCAATATGTAGATTGCACCACCTGTATTGTACCTCTTCAGACCTCAAATGGCATTTAGTTCATATTTTAAAAGCCTTGCAAGGTAGCATGTAGCTTTAAGTTTGCTAACCACATGTGGAAAGCTAGCACATCAAGGAGGCAGATTGTGGTGCCCTGATTGATAAATGAATCTTGAATTTCTGGAGGGGAAAGTACCAACATGGCACAAAGTCTATACTTTCAAAAACTCAGTTTTCAGAATGAGAAATAAGCATCTGAAAAGTTAGATAAAAATCTTAGGATGTGTTAATATCACTTTATAGACCTGACCCTTGGTGTGTTATGTTTACTTCATTCCCAAAGCCATGAAATGACTGTTGCAACATCTCCATTACATAATTATGACAAATATTTAGCCTGGATGAACACACAAGATTGAACCATCAGGTGATCTAATTCACTTAAATGTCTAGGAGCTGCTCCAATATCAATCCATTAATGGAATTTGAGATCCTTTACTTAATCAGTTGTTATGACTCCTGATTGCCAAGCAAATTGATTTTGATCAGTGCTTTTTTTTTGCCTTTAAGATGTCATCACTTTTTGACTCATCAGGCAGGTAATGCAAAGATTTTACAAAATGTAATAAAATATTAAATAGGTTGATGATCATAGCCCTTGACTAGAATGCTCCCCATATGTACTATGTGAGAGCTAAGTCCTTGTGAACACAAAAAAGATATATTCCCTAGTAATTGCATAGGACTTCAGTGATTTCTGTCTTAATACTTTTAAAATAACCCTTTGAAAGTGGAGTTGTGAAAAGTAAGTAATCTCAAATAGCATTGAATGAAGGGGTCCTATAACAAAACATGGCTGTTTTCTTTTCAGGATTCTGGCAAGTCAATCATTCATGCCTTTTCCCAGAGTTTTTTATTCCATGCTCTGTGTCTCTCTCTGTCCCAGGTCCAACAATCCACATGCTCACATCTACCAAGTTTGCTCAATTATTTTTTAGGGGATTTTCCCCATCGGTATTTTTGACCTGAAGGCTGTGTCTGTGCATCTGTGTTTCTTTAAATGTATGTATTTGTCCAAATCTGCTGATATCTCCTGTTTGCACACAGGTACAGAAAGATTCACCTGCAAAGAATCAGTTTCCATGACTATATAGGACAGGCTTCTTTAAGCTACGCCCTAAACGTGTTGGACTACAACTCACATCATCCTCAGCCAGCACAGTGTATCTTCACTGTGATTATTCACAGTAAGAAGAAAAGGCTTACAAATTCTGTCAGATGGTGGTTCTGTGGAGGCTTATGGGGAGTTCCTCAATTAGAGGATCCCCTAACAGAAAATGTATCTATGATTCCTGGTCTTTACCATTTGTTTATAACACTGACATTTTTGCTTCCTGCTTACAAATATTTCAAGACAGATTATATGGACCACAGCCCAACCCCACCCAGTTTCTAACCACTCTGTTGGTTAGAAAATTGTATGGGGCTTGGGAAATCCAGATTAAAAAGTCATGAAATTAACAGAGGCAGTCATTAGAAGTCTGATCTACTTCACAAGGCTATTGCGGGTATACAGTAGAAGGGCCACATAGATCATCTTGAGATTGTCAGAAGAAAAGCAGGGAATACATGTAACTAATATGAAAAAGTAATAGCAGCATCCACTTTTGTTGGGGAACTTGCACCCCTAACCCCAGTGAATGTGGGCGAATGACTGTATTTACTATTATTTGTAATCAAGTTGGTTTTGACTTACGATAACTCGATGAATTGGAGACCTCCAAGACATCCTCTCATCAACAGACCTGCTCAAGTCTTGCAAACTCAGAGCTGTGGCTTCTTTGATTGAACCTTTCCACCTGCCTTCCTCTTTTCTTCTGTCTCCCACTTTACCAAGCATTATCGTTTTTTCTAGTGAGTCATATGGTCTCATGAGATCTCAAAAGCCTCAGTTTAGTCCTTTTAGCCTCCAGTGAGAGTTCAGGCTTGATTTGCTCTAGGATCCATTTGTTGGTCATTTTGGCACTCCACGGTACTCACAGAATTCTCCTCTGGCATCAGATTTCAAAGGAGTTGATTCTTTTCCCACCAGCCTTCTTCACTGTTCCGCTTTCACAACCATACATAGAAATTGGAAATGCGATGGCATGGATGGGCTTAACATTTTAATGCTTGGTAATTTGCTATAGAATTGATGTGTGTTAACAATTAGCTATGGTATTAATTGGTTTTAATTGTGGCTCACCAAATAACCTTTGCCTTATAATTGCTTGCTCTGCCTCTATATTAGTATGTACAAGGGAGGGACTCTTGAAGTGAAGGGCGCTTGAAGCATCAGAGGTGTCTTTGGAGATGACCCAGGATATTGACAGGGGCATGTAGACTCGAGAAGATAGAACCTAACACATGTACAAACTGTAACTTTGCTGGTGCTGATGCATGAATCTTTTCTTTCATGTAAACAAAGAAATGGTATGAAAAGGGATGTGTGAAAGAAGTCAGTAGTGATACTTGTGTGTGTGTCTTTATTTTTCTTTTCTACCTTCCTACCTTGCGTTTGGGAGTTCAGTTCAGCTCTGTGTCCACCTGAGATAATGTGAGGTGTAGTTTGTTTATCCACCCTAGTAATATAAAGCTACTGGGAAGCAGCAATAGTCGAGGATGACACCAATGGAGGATTTCTTAGAGACCACAGCAGTGGCATTTAGCTGACTCTGGTTAATATTGTGCAGAAGGAGGCACCATCAAGCCACCTTCTGAATGTCTTTTATCATGAAAAGCACATGATGAGAGAAATGGCTATAAATGGCAGCCACATCTGGTTTCTTGTAGCTTCCATGCCTTCATTCTGGCTTCCTGGAAAACCTGGTTTCCCTTGGCTTCCATACCTTGAGTTTGGTCAAGGAAGATGGACAGCATGATGGATGGATGGATGGACGGACGGACAGACAGACGGATGGATGGATTAGATTAGATTAGATTCTAATCCTGTTATCCAGAACCAAGAGAACTATAAGTGAAAGAGGAGGACACATCTATAGAAGACGGCCTTGAGAATGGGCACCACCCAAAATATTCCCATGCCCCAGGTTTCTTAATTCACATATTGTCTCTTTTGAGTTCTCAGTTTTCCCCATGTGTAAGCTATGTTTGGGGAGGGGGGACAAAAAACATTGTTTTCAGACAAGGGGAAACTCTGAAGATAAACTCATTAATTCAGACACCATGGTGACGATGAGCATCATTCAAACAGCAGCAAGGAAATGAATGGTTCTGTAGCCAGCTCAGGGATTGGGTGATAAGATGTGGGGACCGCATAGTGAATGATGAAGATGAAAAGAACTATTGAGCAGCTTCCTCATTCACTGAGCATCATCCATCCTCAGTTCTGACAGGCAGCCAAGGTAGCACTGAGGAGAGGTGGGGAAGAACTAAATTGAAATGGAAAGTTATCATGCAATTAAGCTTCATATAAAATATACACATGGAAACAATTCAGGTTCTGGGAAGAGAATGCCCAAATTTCGCAGAAGGCAGTATTTCTGAAATGTTTCTTTTTCTCTAGAAAGAGAAGGCCACTTTACAGAACAGTCTCTAAATATTTTCAAGTGGCAGATGCAATTCCTCCTTTCATCAAATGATATTGTGGAGGGATGCTAGGTCCAGGGCCTTGTAGAAGATGCAAAATGGTGGCCCAGTTGCTGTTGATCTTTGGCTGCTCTACCAGGCCAGTAAATGTTTAAAAGATCGTTTGTTTTGGTTGGCCATTTCACAATCAGTAGAGAATTTCAACTTCTGCAGACAACCAAAAAGGTGAGTGATGCAGGTGTGAATTAGACCCAAGCCTTCATAAGTCACTAACAGGACACTGGCCAATGACTGCACTCCTATGACACCTGAGATAGCATCTCAGGAGCTTTAAGATAGACCCTGTCCTCCCTTGGAATGAGGCAGGGGGCTCTGAGCTCTGATTCCTTCCCTCCCTGCCCCTTTGGAAAGTTTCTCATTGTTTTGCATCTTCAGCATTAAAGCTCCAGCATCAATGTTGGGAGAGATAAAAAGTGGGCGGGTGGAACTTGAAAGGTAGGATTGCCCTGTCAGGGTTCTTAATGTTGGCTGGACCATGCTCATTTTTCTCACTGACGGAGGATGTCATTCCCACAGTGCTTAAGGCAGGAAACCCAAACATTAATAATGTCAGGGAAAAGTAGCCTTCTGCAGCTGAGATAACATTTTAAACCACTTGGTGGCAACACTTCAAATTGGAACTTCAAATATTTGAGGCTTTTGAAATTTGACTTTGAAGGATTGTTGATAAAATGTTAGGCAACAATGGGAAACGTCCACTTGCCAAAGGATTCTTGGAGTATCTGATCTCTACATATTTCCACTCAAGCTTACTTGATTTAGAGCCCTCGGATTAATGTGTGGATGAGAACTCAAGCCACCACTGAATTTTGCTTCTCTTTGAATGCTACCATTCAATTTATGTGCGCTGGAACACATATGTCCACGTCTGGTTTAAAGTCAGTACTATAGGGAGTGGTATTGTACAACAATTCTACAACAAATGTAGCAATTATTTCTATGTTATATACGTATGCACTTAATATATTACAGCTCCCTTTTGAGAAACTAGAAACTCTGCATATAAATCAACACAAGCAAATGTTATGCAAATATATCTCCCCTTTTCCAGGGATGCATACAGGAGAGCTGGCATATTGTAGTGGCTTGAATGTGGGACAAGGACTCCTGAAGACCAAAGTGTAAATTCCCCGCTCAGCCATGAAAATCCACCAGTTGCCATTGGGCAAATCACATTCTCTCAGCCTCAGAAGAAGACACCTCTGAATAAATCTTGCCAAGAAAACACAACGGTGAAGTTACCCTACATAAGAGTTGACTCAAAGGCACATAACAACGAATGGATGATTAGCCTACTGGAGGGGAATGATGGTGGCCATTTCTGCACTGGACCGTTATAGTGCTATTATTCCACTTTCAACATCCTGTGGAATCCTGGGATTTGCAGTTTAGAGAGGGGCCTCTGAAAGTGAAGTAATAGCACTATAACAGTCTAGTGCAGAAATGGCCTATGGATGGACTGGAAGGAGTTAGTGACTATTGTGACTATAACTGCTCAGCCAAAGATATCTGTGGGCTGGGCACTGGGCTTTGATAAATACACTGGAGCTGTTGCTAGGAGCTGCTTTTGTTAACCTAGTTGCATAACTAGCGTATTTGACACTCAGTGTCACCCCCCCCTATTATTTCAGTAATAATCGTGAAATGAAATAAATAATAGTGGCCAGAAAAGAAATGCAGACAGCGAAAATTCTCTTTTTGTTAGCCAGTAATTTGTTTTCTATATTTGTTGACAGATTTTGGCTAGCATTTGAGTGCTTTCCATCTCTGTAGCTCGAAACAGCTCAATTGGTATGCCATTTCTCTTGACTTATTTCTCCCAAGTGCTTTGAGTGCAGCTTCCACATCGCTTTCTGAAATTGTGGGTTCATCTTCAAATGTTTCTTCTTTGAATGAGCCTGTCATCCTTTCATCTCTTGTACATAGTTTTTCAGTTTATTGTTCCCATTACCTTTTTATTTCTTCTTCGCTATAGTGTATTCTCCTGATGGTCCTATCACATCCCCACTCTTGGTATAAATTTCCCTTTGATTTTTCAGATCCTGCAGATGAGGTCCCTTGTTCTACCTTTTTTTTGTTGTTGCCATCTTCTATTTCTGTGCATTGATTGTTATAGTAATCCTTGTCCCTGTGCACAAATTGCTGAACAGTTGTGCTCAGGATTCTGACAATATTTCTGTCACTTTTTTCTTTTTGCTTCTTGTCAGGCCTTACCTGTTTGAAGAGTTTCATCTGTAGTCCACTGAGGCTTCTCTTTCTTTTCAGCTGCCGACAGAGTCTCTTTGTATTCTTTCTTGAGACTATCTTTGGCTTCAGTGAAGATTTCTTCTGGCTTTTGGTCAATTAGGCGTAACTCTACAAATCTATTTTTACATAGTCTTTAACTTCTACACAGCTGTGTTTCAGGTTACATTTTGGCACAGGGATTGATTTAGTACTGTTTTTTTAGCATTACTCTAATTTTTGATAGTAATGGTTCACCACAATTTGCTTCTGATCTTATTTTTGCAGGAAGAGTAGAACTTCATCTTCTGCTTTCAGTTATGTAAGCTAGTTGTAATTTTTGCAACTTTGCATTTTCTACCTTATTGGTTTGATTTATGCAAAATATGTGCATTCTGTAAAAGATGGGGAAAATGTAACAAGTCACCCTACCAATTAGTAAACGCTCAGCTTTAGATGCCAGAAGAGAATTCCATAAGAACCATCTCCTTGTATCCATCTGGACATGGTTTCCTAGAAAGGTGGCATTTTGGACACAGAGTTTTGGTCCAGCGTCCTTTTAATTTTTTTTTCCTAGCTGGTTGCATCACTCCCACTTTTTTAGGGGACAGTGGCCTCATTTTGCCCCCCTTGCAAGAGCTATGCCTCATCTAGTATAGTGAAAACTGAGCAATTATGGAAACTGAGGTCCAAAGCTTTTGCAGGGCAGAGCAAAAAGCTCACCATCCTTGCCTGACACCAATCCAAGCTGGGCCAAAACTTATTTTGAGCATTTAAAAGATCATTTTTCTTGTGTGTGTGTGTGTGTGTGTGTGTGTTAAAGCAAGTCACAGAGTTGTCCCCTCTTGCATATAATTATGGCTTTGGGTTTTTTTTGAGATCATCTTTCTCTCTTCCTTCACAAACGCAGCTTCTGTAGTTTCTGTTCGAATTCGCTTTTGCTGACCCCTGCTGGGAAACACAAAACATTATCGTTCTCTTTTTCTTTTCCTTCCATATCTGTGGCTTATGATTTACTTTGAACTGTTAACACTGCTGCTCAAGTTAGGCCATCCTGAGCTGATATATGCCGAATACTTCAAGACTGAACTAAACCCCATATCTTTCACTATCGATTAGTTGATTTCAAATTTGTTGTTGCTGTTTTTGTTATTGCTACATCTCATATATTTGTCCCAGTTCAGAACGGAAGGCAACTTGAAACAGTTGAACACAGCTAAAAATTAACAGACAAAAGTTTAAAACTGAATTAAACTATAAAAAAATGAAAAACTGTTAAACACAAAACAGCAAATATGAAATCCAGCATGTGAGGCAAGGCCCATTCCGAGCAATCAGTCTTCCATTACACACATGTTCTGATTTGTTCATTCTTAGTTTTGCCATTGTATGTCTGTACTGTATGTATTGGCACATTTTAGCAGCCATCTCCTCCTGCCTGTTGCCACTTTTCCTAAGAATGTCCCTGACGTGGCATCTGTAGAGAGACAAAGCCATTGTTTTTGTGTTGACCAGTATCCCCACCTCATTAAGTCCCCAGGCATGTAAGATTTGGGGCAATTGAGAAGTAAATATGGCAGCTGCCTGAACAACTGTGGCCAACTCCAGACAAGTAAACCCACAAACGGGCAAAGCAGGAACCACAATTGTACCCTTTCCTTGCTTTTTCCATTCATTGCTTAACAGGCGACCATTCAAGCAATTGGGACCTATTTGGTACAAGAGTTCTCTTTTTACTAAACAAATGCACATAGTTCATAGTTCATAAGCAGGACCAGCATAAGATAGCCGGTGCCAGTCAATCTCTTTCCCTGTACAAAATTAAATGGCAAACAGCTGAAACCTTCTTCAGTACCACTCATGGTAGGGCGTTCTTCATCACACATGAAGGAAGCAGGCTAGCTTAAAGGATGTTGGCATACACCCCTAGAACTGGGGGGAGAGGTCAACATCCCACAATACTAGATGGGGAGCTGAGCCCTCCCTCCAAAAATGATCTGGCAAAATTGGACCACCAACCTTCCCATATAGGCCATTTCTGCACTGAAGTGTTATAGCACTATGATTCCACTTTCAACATCCTATGGAATCCTGGGGTTTGCAGTTTCGGGAGGGGCCAGCCGGCAAACCTCAGGATTCCATAGGATGTTGAAAGTGGAATCATAGTGCTATAATACTCTAGTGCAGAAATTGTCATAGTCGAGCCTTCTCTGGAATTATAAATCAGAAGTGTACTAAATGACCAAGCAGTAAGAAAGATTGTGACAGCTATTGTTGCTGACCTGTCCAAGAAATAATAAAGGGCTGCCTACAATCTATCCTGTGCAGCCTTTCTTGGGTGTAAAGTCCACTGAACACATGGGAGGCATTTCTAAGTACACATTGTTCTTGTGAGAATTTTCCTACCTAAGGATTACAGAAGCATAACATCACAGATGGAATCTTTTTTTCCTGGAGTTTCAAGCCATTGTTCCATGTCCTAGCCTCTGGAGCAGCAGAAAATAGGCTTGCTTCATCTTCCATATGACATTCCTTCAAATATTTAAACATCTTGCCTTCTTAACCTTTTCTTCTCCAGGTTAAACATACCCATAAGGTGTATGTATGCTGCTCCCCATAAGGCGTAGTTTCCAGGCCTTCTACCATTTTAGTTGCCCTCCTCTGTGCATGGCCCAGCTTGTTAATATCCTTCCTGAACTGTGGTGCCCAGAACTGGACACAGGATTCCAGGTGGGGTCTGATCAAAGCAGAATCAAGTGATACTATCACTTCCCTTGACCTAAATGTATACTCCTATTGATGCAACCAGAATTGTATTGGGTTTTTAAGATGCTGCATCACACTGCTGACTCATGCTCAGCTTGTGGTCTGCTAAGACTCCTAGATGCCTTTCACATGGTTGGTTGATGATAGATGGCAAAAGTGTTTGGCCCTCCATCTCTAAGTACCTGCAGCTAGGCAAAAAGAATAAAAACCTGGCTGTCAGTGTTGACTCCTCATATCTTAAAAAAGAGTTCCAGGGTGCCTGAAGGTAAGACAAGTCCCTTGACCCATAGATGTCTTCTCAGATACTTTACTGAAGCTTCCCAGCATCTGATGCCTGAGACACCACCTAGCTCCACCTGAGATCAGGTCTGTTTATAGTACTTAAATTTCCCATATAACTGTGGATGCAGGAAGAAGCCATAACCACCAAGGATGAAAGGAAAATCATATTTACATACGGGTATTGCCCCCAGCAACACACCGTCTGCTGCAACCAACCCCTTTCACATAAACAAACTCCATGTTCTGCCAGCTGTACACTGTGATCATTGATGCTGCTTTTCACAGTCTTGGAGCAGCTACCAAGAAGGTTGTCTTCTATGTCTTTACCAAGCGTACCCAAACCAACCAGGGTAGGCAAACGAATCAGAAGCGGTTCATGCTGTATCTGCTTGAGCTTGTTATAGAATAGTTACAGAATATTTTGCAACATCTGCTATCTGTAGGTGGTTAGAACTGGGAGGGGTGTAGGAAAAGGAAGTCCTTGTGACAAATTTCTGCAAGAAAGCAAAACAAGACAAGAAACAGGGGTTGTCTTGCGGTAAACAGTTGCAGCTGGATCATAAGAGAAGGAGTCCATTGCAGAAGATGTGTGGTTCATGTTCAACAAGCAAATAGATCAATAGAAAATAAATGCATCTTAATTGCATGAAGAGGTCTATAATAAGGCCATTTAAAAACACCCTAAAAGGAACAGATTAAAAACTTTATTCCAGTAGAGGGAGCTATTTTCTTAGTTTCTTTTTGCTTTACAAATCATCTTCTCTTGCATACACAAATTAGTGTTTTTGTCCATATCAAATGCAAGTTATACAGAGTTGGGGGTTGCATTCTTCTTGGATGACTCTTTAGAATGCACCCATTGCTGTATCTAAAGCATCACTTTAAATTAGAAGCATGACCTTTTCAGTAACTGCGAGAAGTGTGCAACCTTCTTCCCTCTAACTCCTCCTGAGTTTACATGATGCTATGCTTGCAAGATCCAGTATGAACTTGTTTTCCTCCCTTGAAACATTATGCAGGTTTGAAGTTTAATCTGTTTGTGTATAATATCTTTTAATCTGTATTGCATCTCATTCATTTAAGGGTGGTGCATTCCAATTTTTGTGATCTGCCCTCAATGCAAATGGATAAATTCCCTTCTCTAAACTTATCCTACATTGACAGACAACTGGACTAGATTGCCTTTGAGGTCCCTTCTGGGTCTGTGATTTTGTGAATTTTATGGGCCCTCTGATACTCAGTCACAGAAAATGTTTCCGTTTATGACTTCTACAGTCTTTTAAAGAAAAGATGATAATGCTCCGTAAAGTGGAAGACATTAGGACAAAGAGACCATATTGGAAATGGATTGATTCAAAGGAAATGTTGAGGCCCTTCCCTAAACTGCAAACCCCAAGATTCCACAGGATGTTGAAAGTGGAATAATGGCACTATAACAATCTAGTATGGAAATGGCCAGAGTCTGCAAGACTCAAAATAGGGCTGCTAATAACAGGGTCTCTCAGAAGTCTCACATTCATAGAGTCACCATGAACCAAATCTAACTAAAAGGCAAGCAATGAGCAAGTCCTTGAATCTGTCCTTCAATTTGGATATTATTTGATTTTCTTCTTCTGGAATTTGAAAAGCCCCTATTTACTGTCTGAAAGTCTTGCATATTATTTATTGCCACAGTATGTTTGTCATGTGTAATATTTGTTCTCCCACAGAGCTTTGGACAATCAAGCATAAGGGTGTGAGCGTATGAGTGCCAGAAGGGGTACCAGAAGAAAACCTGAAAAGAGGTAGATGTCTCCACTTGACTGAGATATATCTTAAGGTAAGAATGATTTGTCTCCTGTTTACATTCCTATTTCCAGGCACTAGAACTATGACAGAACCAAGCAATGATGTCAAATGAACTGAATATGATTCATGGTTTACAGATGCATGAGAACTTTGCATCACAGGGGTCAGATAGATAGACAGAGAAGACTATATAGATAGATAGATAGAACTGACTTCCTCTACAGTTTCCAAAACAGACATGCAAATAGATGTCATTTGTTCATATGCTTCTGAACTTCCAATGGAGGATAAGAAAGGATAATATGGACATATTATAAAATGTGCATAAACAGCTGTGTACATTCCTAACTTACATAAAAGCAAACTTCCATGCAGGGCTGGGCAACTGAGGAAACGAAGGGACAATTCCCCTCCATGCACCCCTGCACGGGCTGTACTGCCTTGTTCTGGAAGGCATGGGCCATTGCATCACCTCCAGCCATGATTTTGGCTATTTTTTTCCTGGGGCTTTCTTGGAGTTATGAGGGCAGGGGAAGCAAACTGTTACATGTGTAGACAGTTTGTAGGGTCGATTTATAGGGTCGATTTGGTTGACTCACCCTTCAACAGTTGACTCAATGGATCTAAGATTAGCCAATACTTTTCAAGCTGCTGTGTTATCACTGTGTGGTTCAGCTTCCCAGGAGTGCAATCTTGTGCTCTGTGCCTTGTGGGAACTCCTGTTTGGAGCTTGTTCAAGCTGATATTTCATGTGTGTGCTTTGGCTGCCTCATTTCAGGTTCTGAATTTTCTTTTGATCCTGCTGATATGGCTTACAGATGTTTATCACAATGTTCTCTTAGGATGGCCCTCATTTCTATTCTACACACCCTGTGGCCCTTTACTTCATGCTGACTTGTCAGAAGGCCTCGATCTTGGCACATAACAGAACATATTGCCTAACCATTGGACCACCAACTAGCCATGTATTAAGTGTGTGAAGACTACCTCCGGTAGAACCATCTTGGGAAACGGCATTCAGAATCAGAATAAGGTCAAATCTGTTTTTTTGGCACAAAGGTACTAACTCCATAGCCACAGGTACATTTTTTTGAGTGCAGAATTAGGATCTCCAGAATAGTTTGTCTCAGATTATTTTAGTCATGATGATTTTAGTCTTCCTGTGTTAAATCAGAGCTTGGAAACACTGGCCAGAATCCTGCTAGGCAGATACGAATATGTAACCTAAAGCTGCACATTCCATATGAATATATAATCTACTGTTAAACATTCGTAACTGCTATGTATTCACAATACCTATTTATCCCCTAATTTAGGGGCTATGCAGGGATCGTGAAAGTCCCCCCAAAACCCACTTACCAGTAAGCAGCTGCTGGGATCAAGGAAGGAGGTCATTCCCCTATCAATTGAGAAGTGGCTGCCTAATGTCCACCCCCCCCATGAGCAATCTCCAGCACAAGGGAGATTTGTAGCTGGGGTCCTTTTTCTGCCCATTGTATCAGAGATCGCTCATGAGAGGGGGTGGGAATGTCAGGCAGCTGCTTCTCGATCAAAAGAGGAATGGGCCGCCATTGATCTCAGCGGCTTCTTATGGCTAAGTGAGGTTTGCAGAGGTCTGGCTGGAATCCACTACATAACACCATAGTTCTGGGGCTACATAGCGCGTAATGGTTATAAAGGATTATGGCAATTACCTTTATAGACTACAGCTCTCAGAATCTCATGCCTTTATGCCACTTCAGCAGACTCCCCCAATTATGGAAGCTGTTCTCCCAGAAAAGTAGCTATTCTATACTATGGATTAGAGCTATGTTCAAATATGCTTCAGGAGGCTTCAGCAATGTGGTTGAATTTTAGTTTAGTTTATCTACGGCATTGCTCGGATTAAAATCCAGTACAATTGGGTAAAGCATTCTACATATTAAATGTTTCCCTCATTGATTTCTCAACTCTGAGAGCCTCCTCCCCTCTCCTTCTCCCCATCAAAAGAAATGCAGATGCAAAATAATAAGTGAATGGATTCCTTGCAGAACCACTCCTAAAGATCCACACCCAATTTCACAACGCAAACGAGGAGCCAGCATGGCACTCCCAAAAGTTTCTCATTTTGATATGGAACTTCTCGACCTACTGAAGAAAACAATATTGTGGTCCTAAGTGTGGTGCAGTGGTTGGATCGCTGGAGCAGCAAACCCACGGATGGGAGACACCAGTTCAAATTCCAACTCAGCCATGAGGCTTGTTGGGTGATCCTGGGCTGGTCACAACCTCCCAGTCAAACCTACTTCACAGGATGTCATAAGAATTAAAGTGGAGGAGGAGGAATGAGTATACATCAGGGAAGTGGAGCTTCTGGCCTGCTTGTCTAATTTGGCCTGCAAGATTACCAGTCCAGCCTGCACAGATGTTCTTGATGGATCTTCTCTTTCACTTCATGCAATCTCCCCACCTTTAGTGGTATGGTTGGTGGGTTCATGAGGTAGGGCCTTCTCAGTGCCTCCCCCTTGGCCTTCAACTCCCTCCCTAGGGAAGCTAGAATGGACCCCTCCTTGCTCTCCTTCCACCAGCAGGCAAAGCCTTTTTAAAAAATTCTGACAGGCTTTTACAACTGAAGGTTTTTGAGAAAAAGACTTTTAAGGGGGAATTGTATTGTTCTAAAATCACGCTACAGTGGGCCCTCCACTTTTGTGGGTTCAGCACTTGTGCATTTGATTCTTGACAGATTATTTTATTTATTTATTGAAAAAGTTCTTACTCTATTTGCCCCTGCAATGGAAAAAATATGGTCTCCCTAGGAATCTCTAGGGCCTCCAGGAGAATTTTATGGTCCACTTCTCCTGGAAGTGGACCATAGACTTGTGCTGGAGGACCTTGAGATCCCTAGGGACAACACTTCTCCAGGTATTGCTAGGTCCTCCAGCATGATTCTATGGCTCTCTTCTGAGAGCTGGAGGATCTAGAAGTTCCTAGAGAAGTGATCTCAAGTTTTCGTTTTTTTTTTAAAAAAATGCATTCATGATTTTTATTTTTATTTGTGTTTTTCCAGTTTTGCAGTGGTCTTGCATCCCTAACCCTCGCAAAAGTGAAGGGTTCATTGTAATTTTAACTGCCTTTTGTCCTTTAAATTGTTGGAATAGTTAATAGTTTAATTCTATTTGTATATTCTTAATTATATGGTATTCATTTTAATTTGTACACCATTTTGGGAAAAGCCAGCTTAGTATTGAAGACACTCCTTTTGCTACTC